>JALIZH010020720.1:0-67500 GCA_030522465.1 Rhipicephalus appendiculatus | reverse complement strand
CAAAATGGTGCCCCTGAACTAAGTTTACGTATCTTGTTTTTCATTAGCATATTCATGCATGTGTGTCTAGAGTATGCACGCCTATGAACAATTTCTCTATAATCTTTGCCTCCACATGCGTAAGTTCACCACTGAATGTTAGAAACTAGCCAAGCCGTCAATTCACCTGAGCCCCGCACTTTTCTTTACATACAATTGTTTTCATTCTTTACTCAGCCTTAGCGCCTAATCTATAACTTTACATTATGGGACACCATCCTCACGATTTGATAATAAGTTATTGTGTTTCTCACCTTTATTCATACTTTCTCGAAGATTCAGCGCTATTGCACCAATCATTTTGCCGCCGTCGTAAGGAATTGGTTTTAGGCTGACTGCTTGGAGCATACTTCGAAAAACGGCTCTTTCGGTGACGAATAAGCTTGGAGATACAGCACACAAAAATGTCATTTTCCTTAACATGGTGGTCGGTAGTACTTAATTCATAATTACGCAGATCGTGTATGACAGTAGAGCAATCTTATGTAATAGAGTTGCCATTCAGGGGGACTCCACAATGATTTCAATCACTGTCGCTTTACGTTGTGCCGTTCGCCCCTTACGAATGAGGCTTTTGGGCTAGTTGCTGAAATCCGTGAAAATGTGTCATAGCGCTAGCAGCCGGTACGTGGAAGACACAACGGGACAAGTGCTAACTTTCAGCTGATTCTTCCCGCAATCTGTCGAAAGTTAGCGCTAGTCTGGTTGTGTCTTGTAAGAGTGGGTTCGGCGGGTCGCGTTAAGGTAGCTGGCTCTCGTCGTCGTTCACATAGGCTATGTTTTCCAGTGAGGAGACGCGTTCTTACAATAAGGAACGTCGGTTTATTTACATGAGAGATGATTGAGTGAACGAACGAATTTTGTATAAAAGCCTTCGGTTTTTATGACCCCTTATCTGCCAACATTCAGGTCAGAAGAATGCCGTGAGGCAGCTCTTGCGAATCAGGTGACTTGAAGTCTCAGCGTTCCACTCACATGAGACGGAGCTGAAATTTGCCCACCTTAGGGCTGCCCATACGAACAGCTAATGACAAGCTCTTAGCACTAGGACTCCATAACACACTTGACGAACTCATAGGGGCTCAAAGAATAGATCAATATGAAAGACTAGCGCAAAACCCTACTGGAAGGCAAATACTTAGTACCCTCGGCATAAACTACGCAACACAACACGGTGTTAAGACAAATATACCACATGAAACAAGGCAACATCTTTACGTACCACCGCTGCCGAAGAACATGCACCCCGAATATAACAAGGAAAGGAGATTAGAACGCTCGAAAAGAATTAAAAATAAAATCAAACACAACGGGCACTGTGTACGTAGACGCAGCGGAGTATGCGCACACGTGTGGCAGGGCCATTGTGGTCATGGGCAACGACGGTGGCCTAAAGGCTAGCGGCTGGATTCGAACCGGCAGCGTGGAAACCGGAAGAATCAGCCATCGCATTGGCAATAGCTTCCACGCAGGATAAAAATGTCACCAGCGACTCCAAGTCCGCAGTCAGAAATTTTGCCAGAGGGTGAATCTCGCCGGTAGCTGAAAGAATACTGGTAAATTTCCGAGACCACAGAAAAGTCCAAATTATTTCGCCGCCTGCACACTCCTCTCTTCCTGGCAACGAGGCGGCTCGAGGACTTACACGCCGAGCCACTGAGACGCCCCCACTAGGCTGGAGAGGAGAGCGCATGGTTGCCTACAAAGAAATCACAAACCATTATCGATGGGAAAGGGCCCGGTATCCTCCCCGCGCACCACACACTTACCAAGCAGCAAGTGGTGGCCTGGCGCCTCCTTCAAACAAACACGTACCCGAACGCGGTGGAGTATAGTCACTATTACCCAGGCCAGTACACCGACAGGTGCAAACTATGTAAGGAAAGGGCGGACCTACCTCACATCCTGTGGGCCTGTCCAAAGGCGGTCCAACAGAGTCGCACAATTACAATTCATGAGCAGTGGGAGGCCGTGCTGGTCAGCATAGATCCAGAGGAACAGCTCTGGGCAATCCGACAGGCCGAGGACCCCGCCAGGGCCCAAGGGCTCCTGGCTGACGCCTAGGCGTAGGATCCGCATCACCGAGGCCGCCGGACTGTTACAATAAAGTTTCTTGCTCCTCCTCTTCCTCGCTGATGGGGATCATGGACGAAAGGTCCAATGGGTATCACGAGTGCACACAATGATGTACCCAGCCCACGCCTCGAAGACTCGATTCTGTAACGCAAGCCGAGGAGGTTGAGTGCGAATGAGAGTGAGGACAAGGTAGATGACCTCGGAGGGGATGGTGGCCGCTGACCCGTACAACTGCAGGCGCCAAGGCAGCGGTCAGGTTCTGGGTGGATGAGAGCGTCTCCAGCGGTGCCGTCCCACGCTATCAAATGGTCGGTGCCCTCGGAAGAGATGGGGGCTGCTGTCACGAACACGTACAGGCGCTTAGGCTGCGTTCAGGTTCCTCATCCATGAGAGCGTCTCTAGCGGTGCCGTCTCACGCTGTCAAACACCGCTGAAGAAAGGTCTGTCCGTGATACATCAGTAGGGTTCCTCGTAGCCCGACCACAGCGAACTGCCTGGCCCACTTGACCCCGGTGTGCGCAAGCACACCTGCAGGAAAACGCGGGGCTCTTTGCCGCCGACCAAGCGCTGATATCAGGGAGGAAGCATTCCAGCAGACAGGTTCACGCACAATGGCGTCTGCCAAGATGAACTCCAGGGCCAAACATAACAGTGTGAGTGGTCGCTGTCTGCTAGCGCTAAGACACGTTTTGACGCATCTTGCGTATTCTCCTAGCAGCCCATGCTCATCAGAATAAGCTTAGTGAGATTTCCGCTGCATGGTCCACTTCGCAACGTGTGTCCTCTCTAACTTCTGATGTCCCAGTAACTCTAGCGCAGTATTATAATCATGCAAAACCAACTAGCCCAATACCTCACTTTGCTGATGGTCGTCTACCTCTTGTCAGCAGCGCAATGCAGCAGTCTTATGGAGCTGCTGTCATTGCGACGAGGAGATTACAATTTCCTAGGCGTTCGGGAAAAAAGTCACAACTGGGCGGGGCTGTGGAAGAGGTGGGACGAGCGAACACGATGGCGTTGACCTCGTATATTATCACGCTAGGCGACAACGTTTGTTGTCCATCAGCTGGTACTTTACATAAGCGGCTGTCCCTGCAAAGGCTGCGCCAATAGGTAGAACAATTTCGCGCATCCTTCTAATAAACGCCGTGCAGCACTGAAATGAAACTGAGAGCCCGCGCACTATGTGACTGCCAGCAGACCTGTATAGCCCGCAACACAAAGGTGACATAACGAAGGCCAGTTCGGTATGAAACGCCACGTTGTGAAGGTCTATCAACGCGACAAAACAACTGCACTGAGTCTACGGCGACGCATCTACGACGCCAGTCCCATCGCCGCACCGTTTGAGCGACGGTTGCTCGCAGAGCCCACGTAGAATAAGACCGTATTCACCACTTCACAACACGAGTAAGCGTGACTGCAAACACAATATAGGCAAGCAATCATAGGAACACTAAGCTTGCTACCAACTACCTTAAAGTCAGTAATTAATATCTGCACTTTTACGTCTCGAAACCACGATATCTAGATGAGAGACGCCTAGTGAAGGGCCCCGGAAATTTTGACCGTCTGGTGTTTTTTAACGTGCACTGAAATTGCACAGTACACGGGTCTCTAGCATTTCGCCTCCACCAAAATGCGACCGCCCACCGCAGCCGGAATCGAACCAGCGACCTTTGAGTCAGCAGCCCAGCACCGTAGCCGCTACACCACCGGTGTGGACAATCATTTTATAGTAAGTTTCCCTTCTTAATACAAGTGCATTGCAGTGAACACATTTGTCCAAGGGAATAAAAGCTGTCTTATATCAAAATACGTAGCCCTTATGCCATGTTATTATTATTTATTTCATTATTGGTTCTTTACTCCTGGGCGTACTTGTGTTCTGGCAAAGAGGCGTGTGCTGAGGTGTCTTCATGCGTGACAGTGTGTCCTGACGCGTCCTGGTCCAACCTTCAGCACACTTTTTTCACGTTCACTCAAAGGAACATCCCCTAGCACCAAAGGGGATTTCCTTCTGTGGGCACATCTGTCTTGGGCACTTACAGAGGTGACAGACATTGTTCCACACTACCTCATTGAGTCTGTCCGTATGTGATGTCCACTTCCAAAACAGCCCCACGTTCTGCTTACCCGTATAAAGGGACACACATGCCACTCTTACGCAGTTTCTAAAGAGCCGCACTTGTGTCCTGCACTTGCCTCGAATCATTTTTGAACACGACGGACCGTGACCTGTTGCTCGATTTGCAGGGAGTTGCCATTAAGGCACTTGCTATGTGGGCGATTTCTGGAAATGGAAAAGTTCGTACGTGTTATTTTAGAAGCTTTATTGTGAGCGGCGGAGGTTTGAGTTTCAGTTGCGAGGTGCCGGTCTAGAAACACCCCAGAGTTTCTAGACCTTGCCCTGAATTTTCGAGGTGATCATGCATGTTGGAAGTATGCCCCTTGGTCTAGCAAGCCCATCTTAAGTTTCCGTTTCTCACGCTTGATGGTGATCAAAAACTGAATAGCCCTCTCCTGCCTCAATTCAGCTGTTACCAAATCGCGTCATCATTTGGCACAAAACAGCTTTAGTGAGTAGGTAGTACTGCTGAAAGATGCTGGCTGCCCCGAGTCGGTGATTAGGCCCTTTGCTGGCGCCTAATCAAGCATGTCAAAGAGTGCCAACTTCGCCAGCAGGAATATGAAGAAAGCAGATTTGCGGTAATAACTTAGGTGCATTCTCTGTCGCATAAGGACCGCCCATAGGTACAGGCTAAATGTTTATTCTGCCTAAAATAAACAGGGCAAGTTGTGTTTCGTTGTTGGAGATAAGCTGGACGTTGGAGGCCGAGTGGGCACTCGTACTTGTAATGATAGCCACAAGCTCAGTTTTGTTTCATGTGCGTCGAACCTTGCGTATTACATTCCGTTAACATCTGGACGAGGGTATGTGAGCAAAACAGGTCGCTGCCTAATATACGCTTAAGGGAGCACTTTTCGTCTCTGAAAGGAAGCCCACTCACGAATTTAGCTATGCATTGTGCCCAGTGTGGCTGTGCAGTGTGCTTTTCTGATACGGATACCCAGTTTAAGCACCGTGATCTGACCACACGGGAACTTGCAGAGGCATTTCATATTCACATTACGGGGTCATCTTGTATCAGTCACCCGTCGTTAACGTTTTCCAGCAATGAATTGCCGCTCCTAAAGGAAAGGGGTTAGTGGTCAGATACGGCGTGATAGTGCATGGTATTGCACCTAGGACGGTGCGCATGTGCACGGGTGACGTGTTGCTGTTGGGTATATATGATTGATATTCTCTAATAAAGCTTAATAAAGCTTTCAGTTCATAGTAGCACTGGCGTCGTTCCCTCCCTCTTTGTCCCCGTCATGGTTCACGCTCGATGTTTCTAACAGTCAAGGGTAGTTTAAAAATCCCAATGTTATGCACACAAATGTTTCTATCCTTGCGGCATCGATGAAGGCAATGTACACGGGGACGGATTAGGCCATGGCGTTCTACTGCCGAAGGCAAAGTCGACCGAAACTTCACCAATCTGTTGCCGTCACGAATATGGCGTTGGTAAAATACACAATAATGGATGAACGTTAATGAGAACTAAGAGACAATGATGCCGCGGAAAGTACAGGGGATGTTATTAGAAGCAATTGTGATGTAATTGAGAAGAAAGAAAAGTGGCCCTAGACGCAGTTTTTTTGATTGGCACCAGTATGCCCTATTGAATAAGTTAAATCAAGAGAAAGAGTTCAGTTTATTGTATAAAGGCCAGGAGCCGTCGATGCAGAGTACCGTGCGTCCAGCGCAACCTCCTCTCGGCGAGTTCAGCCGCCGGGAAGGTCCGATTCATGCGGAGGAATGAATGCACGCGTGGAGCGCCGGAGAGTTTCTTTGTGCAGGAACAAGCTGTCCTTTGGGTACAAATGAAGCAGAGGCAGCGGGTGCTGAACTTGCGTTGGATGGCAAGCCGCATCTGCGCCCAGTTGGGCCGTTGCAGAGCCATAGAGAAAGGGAAACTTGGTAAAGAGCGGACACTCCCATAGAGCCTTGCAGCCGAATTAGAGTGCAAGGAGGGCTTCCCCTCTCCTGAAATGCAGTGGGACACCAAGTGGTCGCTTATGATACTTCGCGAGTTTCGGTTCTGGTTCCGTGCGTGTAAAACTTTTTTTAGGACATGGTGCAGCGAGTTTCCGGTTTCGGTTTAAAGCGCGCGCAGTTTAAAAGTTCTGACGTGGTGCAGTGCGTGCTAGGGTACCCCCCCGCTCGCATATTGCGTTCATTTGCACTGAGGCAATGTTAACCGAGGATTTTTTTTCAGGTCACGTGCATACATGCTTTTGAATAAGCACGAAAGCATACAAGACAAGCACAGACAGTGGAGAAATGCTTTATTTTGTAATACGGACGTTTTCAAAGACACACAGTGCAATACAAACTGAACGAAAGATATCCGAAGCAGACCAATCAATACAGAAAGTAGCTAAAAGAAGTACATGTACCAAAATGTTTTAAAAACAATTGGTTTATGTGTCATACACATGTGGTGCATGAAGGTAACTTAGAGATATTTGCGCTTGAGAACAAGGCAAACCTTCCAACATAAAAAAAAATATACAAGCCGTATTCATGCGAAATTTAAAGTTGCATGAATACGTTTCCACTAGGCATGCAAACTGAAATGAACAGCATGTATACCTAACACATATAAAGCGACTTGGGAAAGCTTGTGTACACTTGTGGTTATGTTGTTTGTCTCTCTTAGTAGAGTGCTGCACATTCTAGCTATCTGCAAGTAGGCCCTGTTTTGGTTCTTCTGTCACATTTATCAGTGACAATGCCCCATGACGACAGACGGATATAAAAAGGCACTACAAGCGATCTCACACTCTATGCAGCACACACATGTCAGTGTGTTGACAGGCGGTTGAGGTAACATTTTTAGAACAGATATAAGTACAAAGTACATATGCAAAAGCTTTGTTTTCACAAGCCGGGAGACATAATTTCCATGATCTGATCCACGTGAGTTGGTCTCGCAGAAAGTTTACCAGCTCGTCATTTCTCCTAATGGCATAACGACACTTTTGGGCATTCTTTTTCAGAGATGAGCTATTGAGTGAGACGAACACTTTATACGCTCACAGAAATGGGCTGTAGCCATAGCTGCTGCGGGGAGCTCCTTTGCGTACACCAGAGCCATGAGTGCCACACTAACAGATGCACTTAGCACCTGTACTGCTCTGCTTACTTTCAGGTTACAAAAAGGCTTCTGGTAGACGTTCCTCTCGGTCAGCTTAGGCGCGAGTTTAAACCGCAACTCGTGAGTAGACTTATAAAGGGCCTCAATAACTTCATCTCCTATGAACAACTTGTGTGCTTGCAGGTTGTGTCGCGTGGTTTTGATTAGGTGTGGCACATCAAAAACAAAGTACACCCTTTCACCAGCAACCTCAAAATAAGGACGTTGAATTGTAATTCCAAGCATATGAGAAAGGGCAACGTTTGAGGCTCCTTGGTCACAAACTAAACATTTGACTGCGATTCCGGCGTGTCCAAGGTTGTTTATAATTCAGGCAAGCAAATCCTTTGTAACACTTCCTGGCGTAGATACGTGTCTTATTGTAAATGCGATTGGCTGGACCCACCTCCTAGGAACACCAGCGAGAAGGACAACCATGGCTCTGTCAGCGATATCTGGCGTTCGAGCTGTTCCATCATCAGCAAAGCCTTGCACAAGATCTTGAGTTACATCATAGGACAAGTTCTTCAAAATCACTTCACCGAATATGAGTGAACACACCCTGTCGCGCTTATCCCATGTCTGCATACAAGCTGACACACACTCAATAACCCCTGGAATCACACCTGGTGACATTCGAATATTTCCTAACCAACGCCTCAGTGAGCGCTGCATAGGCAGACAAAAAATGGGCGCTAGAAAGCGGTATGCTCTTGGGCCCCTGAAGTTTAAGTGCAATGCAAATTTCTTTAGCCATGCCGGAAGCCTTTTCCCCTGACCCCTATTCATAACTCGCACATGTGCACAAAGGAGACTGAAGACCTCTTCGGTCACGAAAGGACGAACGACACCCAAGGCCTTGGCAATTGATGGAGGTAGCTCCCTCTGCTGTTTCCACAACCTTTCAATGGTCTTGCGGCAGGAGGCGACCCTTGACTGCAGGCGTTTGATGGTGCGACGAAATTTCCGCAACGGCGACTTCATTCCTCCGCAGGGAGCTGCAACGGGAAATGCTTAATATCAGTATAACAGCAATACAAAGTAGTGCGTGATGAGACGTTACATCTTTAGAACACTACATGAGCCGCTTCGTAAAAAATTACCTGCAAACACACACCTTCACAACCCGGTACTGCTGTTACTAGCATTTGCCACAACATGAGCTCACGCTGACGTCACTTATGCGAGATCATTGCTGAGAATTTTTTCTGCAGTTTTTTTTTACGCTTGTGTGGCATCGTCCAATTACCTACTTTTTTTATATACTACAACCTGGACACCATCACAATCATCGAAAACTCAATAAATAATACTTTAAAAAACAATCGTATACAATCAATTTTAAAGCTCTGCACTAATACACAGCATGTTTTCTTATTGAAATTACTGCACTACAATAAAACACTTCACATCGGGGCTCACCTGTTGTCCTGTGGGATGCGAAAGAAGCTCGTTCCGGGCTTCTTGCATGTTCCGGGCTTCGTGAAGTAAGACAGCAGCCTGCGGGACGTGGTACGCCTTTGCGTGTTCGCAGCTCAAGCTACGAACCTCTGCCTTCCAGGTTGCTGAAGCGCTTTGTGGTAGTGTATGCATAAGCACAGGCGTAAGTTGCACTATTCTACTAATACAATCTGAGGATTACCGGCACTCACAGTACTCACGGAGCACTACCAAATACCTTCAACGTCCATACGAGGTGACCGTCATAGGCTTTCCCTGTAGAGTACACCAGTGAAATTTTATCATCACGAGGCATCCGAAAATATTTCTTGTTTTCCATGTTTTGACCTATGCCTTTCTTAATTAATTTACCTCTTTCTTTTTTTGTTTACAACGCCTTTCATCTCTCTTTTCCTTAGTTATATTGCATAGCGCTTCCTATTATTTTATCTATTACTTCTCACTAATTTTCCTTCATAATCGACAGTGTTGCCTGTAGAGCTTGCCACAAATCAGCCCTGTTATGAGGCTGCCATCGGAGCGTGGCGCCCCCCTGTTATGTGTGTGTATATGCCTATGTATGTTCGGCCCAATAAAGCGCGGAGACCACTTTCGTGCGAGCAAGCAGTGTGTACGCGTAGGGCTTTGCGGCCCGTGCCCCGGCAGTGCTAACCATGCCACATGGTTTCAGAACGGGGATGACATCGCGTGACAGGGAGTCAGCAGCGAAGGAATAACGCGCCCCGAGCCCTAGGCCTCACCACGACAGAACGGCAGCCCGATGTCCCTCGAGACCGGCGAGCCGCCGAAATTGTACGGCGTCAACCTCCAGCCACCGGCGCCGTTCGATTTCGCGAACCCGGCAACGTGGGCGACGTGGTTCAGCCGCTACGAAGCCTTCGCGGTGGTTTCAGGACTGACAAAGGCGTCGGAAGATGTGCAGGTAGTCTCGCTACTGTATGCATGGGCCCGGGGGCCCACCCGCTCCTGAAGACATTCTCGCTCTACGTCAAGTCGCTCGCTTCGTACCAAGTCGTTCCCGCCCGCTTCAGTGAGCACTTCGTGCACCCGGCCAGCGAGCTCTACGAGTCGTCACACTTTCACAGGTGTGTTCATCTACCCAACTAAAGCGCCGACACGTACTCTGCAGAACTATTCAAGATGGTGAAGTCTTGCACTACCCGTCAGCCGCTGTCGAGGAAAGGCTCGTACGCGACCCGCTCGTCGTCGGCCTCCGTAACTCTCACCTCTGGGACCAGCTGTGCCAAAATGCGAAGCAGACGCTCAATGAGGCATAAACACAGGCCCGTCAATCGGGACACACTGACAAGGAGAAGTTGTCCCTGACGAGCACCGAGCACTCCCGCGAGCTCAGCCTCGACGCTACGAAAGCTAACAAGTTCGCATCTCGTCGTCACTCCGGCGCTAAGGCCACTTCGTCGCAGCCGCAAGCAGAGCGCGGACATGAGCCGTCCACATGTGAATTTTGCGGCTACGCGCCTCACTGACGTTCGAACTGCCCGGCACGACGCTCCGCCTGCAACTTCTGCTAAAAGAATGGCCACTGCTCCGAAGCATGACGCTCGCGGAAGCACAAACAGAACAAGCTCGGCTCCGTTCACCTGCATGTCATCGGGGCGCCCGTCGTCACTAAGTTCGTCGACGTCACGGTTGACAACTACACAACGCAGTTTAAGGTTGACACCGGCGCCGAACTATCTGCTGTACCCAGTGACTTCTCTACGCTGCGTGCAAAGGTCCACCAAGTCGACAGTCTGCTCAGCGGCCCGGGAGAACAGGCACTCCGTGTGCTAGGCTCGTATCTGGCACGACTTCGGTGGCAAGGAAAAAGAAGCTGCCAGCGCCTCTACGTCATTCAGTCTCTCACTGTGCCTCTTTTGGGACTTCCAGCATTCCAAGCTCACCACGTGGTGAATATTTTCGGCAAACTCAAGACTCCAAAAGCAACGCTACACGCTGAGCTCTTCAAGGGATTCGACACTCTCACAGACGCGTACACCTTACGGCTGAAAGTTGATGCCGTACCCTTCTCCCTAAGCGTCCCTCTCAGGATTCCCATCGCGCTGCTCGAGGTCGTCCGCCGCGAGCGGGACAAATTGGAAAGCGCGGCCGTGATCCGTAGCGTCAACAAGCCAACACCATGGTACTCCGGTCTCGTCGTCGTCCGGAAAGACGATGGTTCCTGCCGGCTGTGCGCCGACTTGTCTAAAGTGACCAGACGACCCGATTTAGGCGGCACATGTCCCGGTTGTCCGGCTGGTGCCCCGCTGTACCCCCCAACCAGCTCGCGGGACGGTGTTTTGTCCCGCTTTCGGCCGAAAGCCGGCTCGCAGTCGGGATCAGCTAGCCTGGCCACCACACCCACGTTTTGCGGCTATTTTTTTTCTTAATATATATATATATATATATATATATATATATATATATATATATATATATATATATATATATATATATATATATATATATATATATATATATATATATGACGTTGGAGAACAGAGACACGTCGTGGTTCAGATGCTATCCATTTATTCTAATGCACGCGCACTTCTTCGTCGGCTTCTCCTACGATCGCCTTGTTCATACGTTACACACATATATATACAGGGTGTCCCACTTATCACGCAGCATGATTTTAAAAAAGCGGGACGGCGTTACGCGAAGCAGGCCTTGTGCATATAATTTCCAGTATACTGTACTAGCCGCTACTATTTTTTTTCGTTAAAGTGAATTAATTAATTAGTCCTAATTAAATTCGTAACTCCTAGAATACTCACCTAATCATCAAAGTGTCAATGACGCAAATGTGGGCTTGTTGAAATGACATCTATCTGTGCTACTTTCAACAGTGTACTAATTGCGTGCTGATTTTTTCCTTTCGGATTCGATTGTTGCTTCGTGCATGGCCTCTGAGGTCGCGCGCCGGCGCACAATCTTCGAGGCCATGGACGTTTCACTACCACAATCCGACCTGCCCGCAGATAGCAGGAAGATCTTCTCTGAGCAGTCACTGCCATATCTGGCAGACTTCACGGCAGTCATTTTTAAATATGTTTTGACGGTGAGAATGCGGAATCTGCTAGCTAAAGTGGGGATTCGGGCTTCTTGGTTTAAAACACTGTTCGCAGTAAATTTCGGCACCCCTAGACAACTGCGATGAGCCTCTCGCTCTACTAGAGACAGGGGCAAACTTTCTACGGCTGATAGGTAAGACTGTAATATTTGGGTTAGCTTATCAATATCATCTGCTGATAAAAAAAATCACGCCATATCCACGAAGTGAATGATGATGAGTGGGCTAACATAGCAATTCTATTAAACATCCCATCAAGCCGGGAAAGCGCGAAGTCGTAGGCGGCTAGATAGATGATAGACAGACACGCTCAAAGTAGCAGAAGTTCGCTAAAAAAGGCTTCACCTTTAAAAACACTAAAGAAAACACTAAAGGAATGTTCAGTAGAGGGAGGAGTCTCCTTACGCTTGTAATATTGCTTTGCAGACGCGTAGAATCGCGCCAGGAATCAAAACATGTGAATTTCGCGATGAGTGGGTGTTTAAAAGGCGTAATTCAATCATCACCATCAGCAAAAGCATCAACAAAGTGAGAAGTTGTGTAAGTTTGCGTGTCACCTTACGGACGCGTAGTCAGTCATTCGCTGATTTGCAAAAAAAAATAATAATAATAATTATGGTAAAGTGGGCACTGCGCAACTGTACTTGCAGTAAGCATGCTAGTTTAGTTAGAAACGCCCATGTACGTACCGAGACGTTGGTTTCCTTGCGGCACGGCAGAGGCATCCACCGAGAACCGAAGCAGGCTAGCAATAATTGAAGAGACGATGCGCACAGGGCCCGATTACGCAATCGCGTTCTACTCTTGAAGGCGAACCTCAAGCGTCCTCCAAGTTTTGGAGTCTTTTGTTGAACAGATTCGTTTAAGCAGGATTTCAAGGCTCCCGGGTTTCTTTACCGCCTAATCACCGCGCAGCGGAACTTCGCTGTGTTGGGTTGTGGTTTCGTGTGTCTCTTGTTCGTTCGCATTTGTTGTCGGTCGTATGTGTCAAGTGGCGTCACTTCAACGTGCCCAGAGGCGAAGAAAATGTTTTAACTTAAACCTATCACTTCAAAGTGTTTCATTACTGGGCCTAGCATCTGGATGGGAAAAAAAAAGTGTATGAGCAGTTTCGCTGGCAAGTGGGGTTTTTATGAACGCAGGCCCTTTAACGCGAGTTTATGGGACATTTGCGGTATCATTTGCGGGCATATCATTCAAGGTTGTTTCTTCTCTCTCTGGGCCTGTGCCTTCGCAGGTGCTGCCCCATGTAACCGTGTCGACGAGCAATTTGCTTTAAACAGCTACTCCACTCTTCACGGAAGCCTAAAGCTCTGCGTGCTGGATACAAGAGATTACGCGGGTCAGTTTTCTCAGTGCGCGAAGCCTTGTTAGTAGGAACCAGCTGTCAGTTTTACAATAATTCAGGAGTCCTTCCGCTATCGGGAAAGCAGGGGTAAGCGAAGCTTGGCGTGGGGGGTGCCTGACGCGCTGCTTTTTTTTTAGGGGCGAAGCACGTTAGGGTCTAGGCTCGTCCGTTGCCTCTGTGTGTCCGTCACGGCACATCACATGCAAGGTACCCATTATACGCCTTGACGATGACGCTGATAACGATGAAGAATAAGCGTGTTCCAGACCACACACAATCATGGATTGCAAAAATTCCTACGCAGTGGAACGTTCTATTCCTTCCAAAGCGGCATCTCGTCTTCTACGTACGTGCAAAACAAGAGGTATCCCGCAAGGGGCAGTCCTTTCACCGGTATTTGATACTGTGATCAGTTCTATAGCACGTCATCAGGACGTACCCACGCGTATATGCTGATGATATTCCATTTTTTTTATGAGCAGATGATATTCATAAGCTATTACAAATATTACAATCTTACCTATCAGCCATAGAAAGTTGGCTTGATGGTAGACATCTCTATTTAAATGTCAGGAAATGTTCAGTTTTATTATTTCCATTCAAAGACCCTATTCACATCTCACTTTCTTATCACCTTGATAGTATTTCTGCAGTAGAAAATGTGAAGTGTAATGATGTGATTTACGACCGATCTATATCTTGGAAGACGCACATTGAACAGATCGCAGCAAATCGTGGTCGGGTTGTCGGATTGTTAAGCAAAATCAGTAATAGTTGGTTAGGTACGCGGACAAAAGCTCTTCTCTAAGGGTACTGCATGTATCTTCGCACGGTGCTTGAGCTTGCGTGCATATCATACGCTGGGGCACCTGCTTACAAGCTAGACCCTCTTGTAGTCCTTGAGAGACAAGCCTTCAGACTATGCTTAGGTCTTCCTAAATTTGTAGCAATCAAGGTCTTGTATCTGGAAACTCTGCTCCCCTCACCTGCTGCCGATTTTAATTATTAGCAGCACTGTCATTTCTCAGGCTGTATGAATCCCCTGTAAGGTGTTAAAAACAGCTTTTATATCCCGTCCTGACTTGTTTTCTCGCAAATACTGGCGGAGATTCCATACGCCTCAAATTCTGGTTATACAGCGTCTTCTGGACGAATTAAGCGTTTAGATTAATGACGTGCCTGTAATCCGTAAGACGAATAATTCTATTAAAATACGGTTTGGTCATATATTCCCAAAAAATGTGAAATATAATGTAGCACCGCTTCTTAAAACCTATATTAAGGGCTTAAAGGGTACATATGCAAATAAAAACAGTCCTAGCGACTGGTGCTTCGCAAAGTGAAGAAAAATGCTGAATTGGTATTTTTCTCATACCCGAGATTGGTCGTGTTCTTTTCGCCTTTCGGATTTTGTGCCCATTTTTTGAAGCAGAATTTTTAGCGATAATTCTAGCTCTCCGTATAACAACGGTGTGAATAAATTCTGCAGTAAGATTGACGGATTCACTATCAGTATGTTCCTCCCATACTGCAAATGAGGACTCGCATGTTCGGAGTGCTTTCAATGCACTGGTTTCGCCGCATATAAATTTGATCAACTTGGTTTGGGTTCCAGGTCATAATGGCCTATTTATCAATGAAATGGCAGATGCGCTACCAAGGCCATCTTTATATGGGCCTTTTATGGAGGCTTTGCCGGCATCCAAATTCATTATAGGTGTTAGACTAATAAGGAAACTGATGTTAGATGAATTTTCTGCACCTTCAATAACGGCCACATCAGAATTTCAGCACTTCATTTATTTATTTATTTATTTATTTATTTATTTATTTATTTATTTATTTTTATTTATTTATTCAACGTACCTGCAGTGCCTGAAGGCATTATTGCAGGGGGGGGGGATACACAGGGTAACATATGCTTACATAAAAAAGGATAACTATGAAAACAAGGTTAACACAAAAACAGAAAAGATGTAGCTATGAGTGTAACAGTATATCTCTGAACGATGTTTCAATGCGCCAATCAACAATCTCCTGTGGAAGCTGATTCCACAGGGAGATTGTGCGTGGAAAAAAGCGAGTGTTGGTAGACGTTTGTTCTGCAAAAACTTTCTCTTATTTTTAGAGAGTGGTCAGTTCGGTGAGATAAGAAATGGGGAGGTAAAATATAAGATTCTTTATCTATTTTAACCATGCCGTGAAAAATTTTGAAAAGCATTCCTAATCTAATGTTTTTTTTTTTCCACGTGTACTTAGTAATTCCCACCCCAACCTATCTTTTAGCGCAGTAACACTAAAAGTGAAGTCATAGTTGCCACTGACAAAACGGGCTGCCCGGTTTTGTACCAACTCGAGCATATTACTTAGGGTTTTAGTTTGCGGGTCCCAAGCCGTGCAGGCATACTCTCAATGTCTGACGTTCGAAAAATAAAGTAATTTTCTGATTTTGGGAGGATCTAAGCGGAAGTTTCGTTTAACCAAATTTAACATTCTACAGGATCTCGCTGTAACATATTCAACGTGCTTAGTCGAAGTGAGATTTGATGATAAATGAACACAAAAGTATTCATAATCAGCTACTCGTGCTAGCTGCACGGTGTCTAATGTGTAATCAAACAGGTATGGATCATGTTTACGAGTGAAGGAGACGCATCGACACTAACTAGTGTTCAGAGACATACGCCACCTAACACACCAGTGCATGATATTATCTAAATTGCGTTGAAAGTACTCATGGTCAGAAACAGATGTAATGCAATGGTAAATCACACAGTCATCCGCATACAGACGCACCTTGCATGAAACATCCTGAGCAATATCATTGATGTACACTAGAAACAGCAGAGGCCCCAAAACAGATCCCTGAGGGACTCCCGAAGTAACAGCAACATATTCAGATTGGGAGCCATTAATTACGACGCGTTGCATGCGATCTTGTAGATAACACTTAATCCACTCAACCAATGCAGGAGTAATACCGAGCGATGAAAGTTTATGTAACAGCAAAACATGGGGGGACGGAATCAAATGCTTTCCTAAAATCTAGGAAAACACAGTCAGTTTGAACACCAAGGTCAAATGAATGAAAAGTATCATGGCTAAATTCTACGTGCTGTGTTGAACAAGAAAGACCAGATCTAAAGACATGCTGAAATTTGGTAAAAAAGTTGTTATTTTCTAGATGTTTTATTACGGCGCTGTAAACTATGCGCTCCATTGTTTTACTACATACACTCGTTAGAGAAATTGGCCTATAGACCAGAGCACGCCTATCTCGCACCCAGGCGCCTAGGCTCTCGGCGGCATACTCTCGCACCCAGACGCCATGTTTGTTTTGAACTGCCAAGGCGTGTATCTGTTACATGGCAAGTGGCGTGTCTGGGACCTTAAAATGCGAGAAAGCGCCTATTCACGCCGCTCCCGCTTACAAGAAGTCGTCTGGGCACCACTGCGCTGTCCTTGGATGTAAAAACAATCAGCGCAAGAGGAAGATATCACTCAGTACTGTCTGGGAAGATGACAACGCGACATGGGAATCGTGCCGGCACGGTGTTTTCAGATTGCACAGATTTCCATCCGCAACGAAAAACGCCGAGCTCCGCCGCCAGTGGTTAATTGCAATCCACAGGAAAAACCACGAACCCAGTGAAAGTGTACGAGTAAGTACATTTACTGCGTGTAATCAAGCGTGACGCCACCTATTTCGCTTTACAGCAGTAACTTGCGTGCAGTATGCCTGTAGTATGAGGCACCAAATCATTGCCGTAATCTTTCGCAGGCCGTATTCCAATATTAGGAGGTATTACGACTCACGCGTGCACGCAAACTGCGCACGTTTAGTACAAATGTAACGGCGTACCATCGCGATGCAAAGATACGTGAACAGCGGGAAGCGTGGCTTTCGACTCAGTCGAACTGCTACATGCCTTGACTGTCGCTAGGCCAATCTGCGATTTCAGCCGGCGTCACCATAGTACTAAAATCTTGCTCTGGCTGACACTTTCGCACCGCGTGTGTGTTCCGAGTGCCAGGCATGACTGGCAAATGATAACACATGCGGTACATGAGCGCAAGCCAGGAGCGGGATTCTAGCGCTACGGTGACGCCGGCTTTCCGCTTTCCGCGGTGAGCCACGCTTTCCGCTGTTCGCATTTCTTTCCATCGCGATAGTACGTACCTGATAAAGTTGCTTCCGCAATCTGCAATCCACCTGCTGTAGACATTCTGGACTGTCGAGGAAGGTCTTCTCGACGTTCCACAAGAAAACAGCATACATTTCCAGGAGAAGAAAAGCGCTGAACATGCTTATAGCCGGACTCCGGTTGGGAAGTTTCGCGTTTGCATTGCGGAGCGTCTGTTACAGTGATGCCAATTTAGCGGATTTTCTGCTAAATCTGGCAGTTTTTATTTGATTCTGACGGGAAAGATATTTGTCTAGCGGCTAGCGGATTTTTTGACGGTCCATTTTCATACATAGCGGATTTCTGGCGGATGCCTCACGCAGTACACTGATTCAAAATCGTCGGAAGCATTGCCGAGAAACTTAATACATAATCAGCGAAACGTACTACTGGTTGGCAAGATCCCCTGCACGGTAAACTGCATATAAAAAATTCTACGGTCTGTTGAATTACGGCGATGAACCACTGAAAATTTTGCAAGAGTGCAGGACGCGGTGGCTATCCCTCGTAGAAATACCTCTTCCAAGTATCGTAGACCAGGGGGCTGAATTGAAGATGCATTTGGAGATGGCGAGGCGCACTGAAAAGTGCTACCCGGCAGAAGTGCTGTATGGTATGTACGAGAATCTGATCAATCTGGGGTACTTGTATTTTTTTTTAGACCGATTCAGACATATGTTCAGAGGTTAACAAGGAATTAGAGGCCATAGATGTGGATCAAACAAGGAGGAAGGAAGGAAGGAAGGGAAACAAGCGGAAGGACAGGGAGGTTAGCCAGTTCTTGGACCGGCTGGCTACCCTGTGCTGGGGAAGGGGGGTAAGGGGAGTAAAAGATGATAGAAAAGAGATGTTACAAGAAAAAAAATAGAAAGAAAGAAAAAAAGACAGGAAGAGAATGAAAAATAAAAGAAGAAAGAGTCTTAAAGTCTGTCGCTCAGACCAGTTGCACGCAAAAAACGTAACAATGCTTTCAAAGCTTTCTGGGCGGAGGATGGACTTGACCAGGGACCCAGAATTCTTTCTTCCGACAAAGGGCGCTCATCCAGTCTATCTAGTGCTTCTGTAAGTTCTCGTCTTGGCGCATTGAAACGGGTGCACTCACACAGAAGATGGGCGATCGTTTCTTCACAGCTGCAGTTATTGCACGTAGAGGTGCTGGCCATACCAATAAGAAAGGAGTATGCATTTGTGAAGGCCACGCCAAGCCACAGGCGGCACAGAAGAGTCTCTTCAGCTCGAGATATTCCTGACGGAAGACGAAGCTTGAGATCAGAATCCAAGTGATGTAGCCGAGCATTTGTGAACTCCGTAGAGTTCCACTGTGCCAGTGTGAGGTCACGTGCCAGCGAATGAAGCCTTGTGGCTGCATCGGTTCTTGTGAACGGTATGGCAATGGCTGTGGATTGGGTAGCATCATGTGCAGATCGAGCGGCCTCGTCTGCGCGGTCGTTGCCATATACCGGATGTCCCAGCTATCTTTAGCCAAGGGTTAAAAAAATACAATATTTGAGGCAGGTGAGTGAAATCGGTTGAATATTGCTTACAGCCCTCTTGCGCACTACAGGCTATTTTTCGTTTCATAATTAACTAATTTGTTAATTAGGATTAATTTACTAAATTGCTAAATATTGACTTCACCCAAGAAATGAGATTTGCAAAGTTCGAGAGCGTCTTCAGAAACTCCCATTGCATTGTTTGCGATAAAGAAAGTCTTACGCGTACCATTTTTTCCATGCTGCAAAGAAAGCCCGCGAAATACAAAAAATACCACGTGACTAGCGCATTCGCGCGCCGCGACTGTGCTGCTCTCAGCCGTGGTTTGGGCGAACAAAATCAGCGGCGATCACGACCCGCCGGCTGCGTTGCAGCAGTAGGCCGATAAGTTTACGGTGGTTTCTTCGCCCGCGCTCGCTTCAACTCGCACTGTCATGCGCGGCAACCGGCTGGCAACGGGCCAAGAAACCACCGCCAACTTATTGGTCTACCGCTGCAACGCAGCCGGCGACTCGTGGTTGCAGCTGATTTTGTTCGCCTAAATGTTCGCCCAAACCACGGCTGAGAGCAGCACAGTCGCGGCGCGCGAATGCGCTAGTCACGTGGTATTTTTTGTATTTCGCGGGCTTTCTTTGCAGCATGGAAAAAATGGTACGCGTAAGACTTTCTTTATCGCAAATAATGCAATGGGGGTTTCCAAAGACGCTCTCGAACTTTGCAAATCTCATTTCTTGCGTAAAGTCGATATTTAGCAATTTAGTAAATTAATCCCAATTAACAAATTAGTTAATTACGAAACAAAAAATAGCCTGTAGTGCGCAAGATGGTTGTAAGCAATATTCAATTGATTTCACTCGCCTTCCTCAAATACTGTATTTTTTAACCCTTGGCTAAAGATAGCTGGGACGCCCTGTATACAACAGTGACCTGGTATCCACTGGTATGCAATGCTGTGTTGGTTCTCGATTGCATGGTGGTGAAGAAGCCTTATGTCAGCTGCTAACTGCTCATTAGGTCCATGACGAAGGGGTGACATTAGGCATTGAAGAGCTGCCTTGGAGTCCGAAAAGATAGACCACGCTTGCGAAGGTTCTTCTACGATAAACTCTAGCGCTGCACGGATGGCGGCGAGTTCTGCAGCCGTCGATGACGTCAAATGCGATGTCTTGAATTTGATTGTGACAGACTTGGCAGGAATAACTACCGCCCCTGCTGAGCTTGCTGAAGAAACAGAGCCATCCGTGTAAATGTGAAGGCGCCCGCTGTGCTTCTCCTGCAGGAACAGTAGTGTAGCCTGTTTCAGGGCTAGATGCGATGACTGCTTCTTCTTTTGGATGCCAGGAATGGTTAGAAGGGCTTTGAGAGGGTGTAGGCACCACAATGGTAACGGCGGCCGTGATGCATGCGTGGAGTGCGATGGAAGCAGTGCGCGATGCAAAGCTACAGTACCGCTGAACGCTGAGTGGGGTCTAGATGTGTGAAGTGAGGCGAGGTGATGCGATGGAATTCGAGCGAAATGTCTAATGTGCATTCTCAAAGCGTCGACGCGGATGTATGTTGTGATTGGATAATCACGCGCGATGACGACTGTCGCTGCTGTAGATGCGCATCTCGGAAGGCCGAGGCATATTCGCAGTGCTTGGGCTTGAAGCGACTGGAGGACACGTATGTTTGTTCTTCGGGTCCCGCAGAGCACAGGTAAGCTGAAGCGCATAAAACCGAGGAACAGAACAGTGTGAAGTTGCAGCATCGCTCGTACAGATGCACCCCACGATTTTCCAGCAAGAAACTTTAGTACGTGGGTGAAACAAAGCTGCCGAAAGACCTTATGACCTTTCTTTCAAGCTTGCTTCATAAAATCGTGATTCCGATAGAGTAGGTGGAAGTTCTGATGTCCAGACGTGAGGACCACTTTAACCCCAAGCCATATCTGGGTTACCTCTTTGAGATGTACGTTGGCAGCATGAAGGCTGAGAAGATCAACGGGTTCTCTCTCGCACACAAAGCTGTGATGCGAGAAAGATGCATAAGGTTTATTACCACGCAAGTTGACCAAATCAGGAAGCGACTTCCCTTCATCACAGTTCTCCAGAAGACATCACTTTTATCGGCCGAAAACACTTTTTGCGTCATGAAGGAGCCATTGATTCATCTGCTGGAAGCAATGCCAGTGTCCCCGGAATCAATCGCAAGACTGAAAACTAGTGGAGCAAAATCGCCCTGCCGCGCTGGGAAACCAGTGGCGTAGCCAGGGGGTGGCACACCGGGCACGTGCCCCCCCCGAAATTTTTTTTCGCCATGGCATACATAGCGAAAAATGACCATTTAAAGGAGGTGCCACCCCCGAAATCAAGGAGGTGCCCCCCCCCGAAAAAAAATTTCTGGCTACGCCCCTGTGGGAAACATTGGAATTATGCTGCACCAACTATCCCAACGGTAAACTTTAGTGAACATACATAACTTTTAGCCTCATCTATGATGACGTTGACGACAACCGTAGCACTGAAGCCTATAGTATTCTATTTACACTCTTTGGAAGACTCTTTTATATGTTAGTTCAGCTCTCATAGTTTTGGGGAGCCTTTAGGAATGATAAAAGTTTTTATCATACGAAATTTCACCGTATCTTTTTAATAAAATAGGTCTTAGCGGGAAATTTAGCGGATATGTTTTAGAATCTGGCGGAATCTGGCGGATTTCATACTGCTTTCTAGCGGATTTCTCACGCCCATCGATGGCAATACTGGTCTGCTAGCCTGGCAGTTCAGGGTGTTGCTTCGCCGCGCTTGCGACAGATGGCGCGACGTGCTGCCTAAATATGACACCACACATTTAACTCGCTGTGTTCTTGTGTATAGTTGGAGACAATATTTTTTGGGCCACTTTTATGGATCGGAACCACGTTCGCAACTTTCCATTCCCTGGGTAAGCAAGAAGTACGCGATGATTCCTGAGAGATTATAACAAGGTAGTGGGCAATTATGTCGGAACAAGCCCTTAACACATAAGATGGTATAGCGTGAGGGCTACTTGTAGAAGAAGCCTTTATACTGTTAAGTCACTTAAGATACCACCATGTGTTATGGACACCACCGGCATTGGTTCAAATACATTGTCGGGAATAGGCGGCAATTCCCTGTGACAGGGGTGTGTGAAAGAAGACTGGAAATAGCGATTGAAGGAAGAAGCTTTATCGATGTCTTCAGTTAGAAGTACACCGCCGTTGTTTTGGCACGGGATGCCCACTGATTCTCTGCTAATTGATTTTAAACACTTCCACATTTCTTTCGGGTTATTTTGTAACTTTGGGCCTATTGCTAGGAAGTATTAAATGCGAAGCATTTCTTAGCAAACTTCGGCGACTCTGAGCATATCTATCTATCTATCTATCTATCTATCTATCTATCTATCTATCTATCTATCTATCTATCTATCTATCTAGCCGCCTGCGACTTTGTGCTCTCCTGGCCGTATCGTAAATAGGATTTATACCAAAATTAGTATGGCATAACATGACTGTACGACGAACATGAATGACTGGTCATATCATGAAAATCGTAACTAACTTGTCATGAAAAGTATGATTTACACGCATGGTCATAGTGCTCCTGAGGCCGTTTTCTTAACTTGATATATCCAAAAATTGGTACGATGAGACATTTCGGCATGACCAACATAAATGACAGGTGGTAATATGAAAATCACGACCTGCATGTCATGTACAACATAATTTACATTCCACGCTCATGGCGCACCGATGGCAATTTGCCTAGCTTCATATACACCAAATTTCGTATTGCGTGACGTGACTGTATGACGTACATAAATGCCAAGTGGTGATATGGAAATCATGACATGTCATGTGCAACATGACTTGCATGCCACGCTCATGACACTCTCGTGGCCATTTCGCTAGATTGATATACACTAAATTTGGTACTGAGCGACGTGATTGTAACGAGCATAAATGACAAGGGGTAATATGGAAATCATGACATGTCATGTGCAACATGACTTGTATGCGACACTCGTGGCACTCTCGTGGCCGTTTCCCTAGCTTGATATACACCAAATTTGGTATGGCGTGACGTGACTGTATGACGAACATAAATGATAAGTGGTAATAGGGAACTCATGATATGGCATGTGCCCCATGACTTACATACCACGCTCATGGCGCGCTCACGGCCGTTTCGCTAGCTTGATATACACCGAAATTGGCATTGCGGGATGTGACTGCATAGTGAACATAAGTGGCAGGTGATAACATGAAAATCTTGGCATGCATGTAATCTACAGTGCCATTTACATGCCACGCTCATGGTGCCCTTGCGTCCAGTTCGCTAGCTTGATATACACAAAAATTGGTACTGCGCGACGTGACTG
The DNA here is from genome assembly GCA_030522465.1 of Rhipicephalus appendiculatus. Taxonomy (NCBI): domain Eukaryota; kingdom Metazoa; phylum Arthropoda; class Arachnida; order Ixodida; family Ixodidae; genus Rhipicephalus; species Rhipicephalus appendiculatus. Next base: position 44,190 of record JALIZH010020720.1, on the reverse strand, counting down.
TATGACAAACATACCTGACAGGTCCTAACATGTAAATCATGATATGCATATTATGTACAGCATGATTTGGTCCTTGCTGGCTGCTTCGCATTACATAGATTCCCACAGTGCGTGGGATCTGCTGGTTTTTTTCCTAGGAAATCTTGTGTTTTAGGCGATTTTAGCACCACAATTAGGGCAGGGTTGCGCTGCTTTCTATAAGCATTCAGGAGACGATCTCTCTTGTTAATCATTCGCTTGACTTCCAGAGGAGCCTAAGGCTTATCACTACGTGTTTTGGCAGACAACTGTTTACTTGGAACATGTTTGTCAACCAGCTGCTTTAGTGTGGAGCAAAATGTATCTCATAGGGTGTTGCAATCTGTGGACTGAGCTAAATGATTGAATTCCTGCAGGAGTGCGGCAAGTTCATTTGATAACGAAGCATCATTTCCTTTATCATAATAATATATCTTCCTTGGCCGATCGTGCGCACATAATTGTACGATCTGAACATCGGCCACAATACAGTCATGGTTATTAATACCAGGAATTACGCTGTTATCAGACACAAGCGATGGCTGGTTCGAAAAAGGCAGATCCAATACAGAAGCGCTATTATGGTTATACCTAGTAGGTTGGGTAACAAACTGATAAATATCATTCACAGCGATTGCCCCACGAAATGCAATAGACAGAGCAGATGAATTACCGAGGACAGGTTTATTGTCAACCCACATCACATCAGGCATATTGAAATCACCGCCTATCGGATAGTCATTGTTTATTGTAGAAAGAACCTCGGAATTGGATGTGAAGGACTCAGGCGATGTGTTAGCAGGGGAACGCTAAAAAGAACCAACTGTCAGTGACTGTCCTGATCTAAATTGGATATTGCACCAAACTGACTCGGAACAATCAGTTGGAGTTAACACAGGAGACGATTGCAAGCCCGAATCAACAAGAAGAAAGACACCACCGCCATGCCTATTGCGATCGGAATGGTAGACGTGAAAGCCAGGTGGAAAACCTTCTGAGCTACTAACAGATTCGTCGAGCCAAGACTCCGTGCCTATAACTACGTTACGTTTGACTGAATAGGTCAGAGAAGCAAATTCAACGGTCTTGTTCTTATGCTTCTGCAGTTCACGACCATAATGGTAAGCTCTGAAATGGGATGAACTGAACGTACTCCGCTAACACATTGCTTTAAGGGCAATTTGCTCGGGCACCGCCCCTTGTGCTATTTTCGATTCCACCACAGTATCATGTGTGCCATCATACACGTAGCACTTTTTATCAACGAGTAGCTTATCGTATCGAAGTTTGAAAGAGCAGTTTAGCGTTTTTGCATGTTTCACAAGTTTAGGTCGCACCAGCCTGATGTCAGGGTTGGAAATCCTGACGTATTGCAAAGTTAGCACCCTTATGCTTAATACCACGAGATAGGATACGTTCCTTATCCTTAAAGTTAGCAAACCTAATAATGACCGGACGGTTTTTCCTTTTGTGAAATCTACCAAGTCGATGAGCGCGTTGTATACTTTCCGCAGTAATTTGTTCACCCAGCTGCGTTTCGCAGAAAGATAACACTTTCTCCTCCGACTCCGACCATGTCTCATTGGTTGAGTCATCCAGACCAAAAATAATCAGGTTGTTTCTTCTGGACCTGTTGCTCTAGTTATCAAGCGACTCCCTAAGTTTCACCATATCATGACGAATGGCGTCAAGAGCGCTTGGAGTGGAGGCTGCATTGCTAGTATCACTCTGTTTAAGAGTGTGCATATCGCTTTCCAGAAGATTCACCCTGCTGACAAGGGCTTGAACTGACGTCATTAGTACATTTTGCTGTTTTTAACAACTTGCATTTGCTGATGAAACCTCGTCCGATTCAATTCCAAGCTTTTAACGACTTCATAAATTTCAGCGATTTTGGCACTGTCAAAACCTGTGGGTGCTGCATTGGTTCTTGGGCCAGGGTTACTCTCGGCATCTCCAGAGAGCATTAACAAAACACTCGACAAAGCAAGAGAAGCAGAAATCAATCCTACAAAGCATTTTTGCAAAAAAATGTGAAGCTTGTGGGGCACGAAACCGCTACCATACACCGATCAGAAATACGATAAAATTGAGCAGGTTGTAGGTAAATGACCTGTACGTAGAACGGGTGTGAGAACATAGCCAAAGCGATGTCGTGCCCCGGGCGCCCGGCCGTGAACTGCTGCTTAAATATCCGCCCCTCGAATTGTGTGACACTCGTTGGCTTTGGTTGCCAGATGAGATCAGATGTCTGTGTCAGTCTTGGCTACAGGCACGAGATTGGCTAGGAGCGATGAAACTTGACCAGCACATCTTCACCAGTGAAGCTTGAAGGCGATACCAAAGGCAAGGGGATGCCCGGCTCCGCGAAGCCCTTGAAGGAAGCCTTCAGGAGGGATAGCGCCAAGACCAGTACGTAGAACGGTTCTGAGAACATAGCGTAATCGATGTCGTGCCCCTTCGAATTGTAAGATATGTCAAACTCGAGCGATGGAAGTCGGAATAACTAGACTGCATTTTCAGACTCCACAGCTAAATTTATATTTACACAGCTGCTCCGGCAGCTTCTTTTAATGGTTCCTTCTGCAGAGTACTTGCGACAGCCGAGCACTCTCATTTCCTGTAATAGATACTCTGCGTTACGCAAAAATACTATAGGTCGCGTTTTGCGTCTTCTCAGATTAGATTTCAATGCGCAAAATTTACTCTGTTTTGGTGCTTTGTCTCTTCGCCACAGTGACGGAAAGATTGCTGATGCATTGCAGGAGTTCGTTAAAGGTTCAAAGGTATGTAAGTGTTGAAATCAATATTTTTTCCTTTTTTTTTCCATTTTTGTAATTCAAATTCGCCGCTTCATTGCTTATATTCCATTACATTATATCATTCCAATAATAAATTCTTCCTGTTTTATCATTCTTCTCAAACGAGGGAGTTTAATGTCAGGAGTCACGACAACTGGACACAAGTTTCCTACCACAAGGGCTAGCTAGCAGCGCTGGCAGTGATCGCTTGTCGTAGTCTTCATCTTCTCTCTTGGTCAAGCCGTATGTCCACTATCTTCATTAGAATCACTCCCAGGCAGTAAGGGAGCCATCCTAGCGACCTAAGGGCGAGACCACGCAGGAGGACCAAGGTACTTCTTGAGCTAGCAAACGTGCAGAATTTATTGTCCATGGCGACGCTTGTACGAAGACGCGTCGAGCGGCTCCACGAGGTAATTGACTACAGACGTTTGTTTCGGTACCCCATAAGGGCCGCAGTACTTCGAAGATAGCTTGTGGGGGAGTCCCGCAGGAGTAGATGGAACCCACAACCAAATCAGTGTGCCAGGATCGAAGTATATCGCAGTAGTTGATTCATCGTGGCGACGTTTCTGACGACTTTGATCGTGCGAGGTGAACGAACGAGCAAGCTGGTCACATTCTTGTGCATATGTGGCTGCTCGTGAAACGGTTGTGAACTCTGAAGAGTCAGGCCGGTACGGGAGAATTGTGTCCGTTGTGTAAGAAGGTTTATGTCCATAAAGATGAAATGCAGGTGAGAATCCGGTGGTGCTTTGTGTTGCCGTGTTGTAAGCATACGTGATGAAATGTAGTATGCTGTACCAATTGGTGGGGTCAGATGAAGCGTACATGGACAACGTATCACCAAGTGTGCGATTGAAACGCTCCTTCGTTCCATAAGTTTGGGGATTATATGCCGTGGTAGTGCGGTGTGTGACGCGACACGCCTTCAGCAAGGCTGTAATAGCGTCCGGTAGAAAAACACGGCCGCGGTCGTTGAGTAATTCTCGAGGCACTCCATGCCTTAAGACGAAGTTTCGGAGTATGAAGCTTGCCACGTCTTTCGCGGTAGCAGAAATTATCGCTGATGTTTCAGCATACCGCGTCCTGTGATCGATGGCCACTTTAATCCAGCGCTTGCCGCTTAGATTGTAGAGAAGCGGACCGTATAAGTCAATTCCGACGCGCTCAAAAGGTCTGGCGGGACACGGTAGATGTTTCAACGTACCGGCGATATGTTGAAGTAGGGTCTTACGTCGTTGGCACGTAGGGCACGACCTAATGTACTGGTGGACGAAACGGCACATACCGTGCCAGTAGTATCGAAGCTGCAGGCATGTGTATATCTTTAAGACACCAGCGTGACCGCATTTTGTATCATCGTGAACCGTGGCGCAGATGTCGGAGCGGAGGTGTCGAGGAATAGCAAGCAGCCACTTTCGGCCGATGGAGTTGTAGCTTCCGCTGTAGAGCAGGTTATCCCTAACGGCAAAGTGTTGGGCTTGGCGAAGAAGCGTCCGAGAGACAGGAGAAGGCGTCTCGTTCGAGAGGACGTCCCCAAGCGAAGTGATCCAGGGGTATTTACGTTGCTTGGAAGGCATGTCGGAAATCTTGATGGCAAAGGCACCATACACAGAAATAGACGAGCAGGTGGGCTTAGCAGGCAAAGGTGAGCGGGTTAGGGCATCCGCATCAGAATACTTCCGACCAGAACGGCAAACAACGTGGATGTCGAATTCTTGCAGGCGCAGTGCCCAGCGAGCGAGCCGGCCGTTCGGATCTTTTAGTGAAGATCATAGCGCATGAAATGGATCACAATATCAAATGGACATCCGTACTGGTACGGGCGAAATTTTCCAATCGCCCATATAATAGCGAGACACTCTTTTTCTGTGACTGAGTAGTTTTTCTCAGCTTTCGTGATCGTGCGGCTGGCGTAAGCAACGAGGTACTCTTCAAAGCCACCTTTGCATTGGGCAAGTATGGCATCAAGACCGATGCCGCTAGCGTCAGTATGAAGCTCTCTTGGTGCTGACGGATCGAAATGTCGCAGTATTGGCGAGGCAGTGAAATGCCTCGAAGTTGCTGAAATGGATCATCGCACGCCTGTGACCAGGCTTATAGATCAAAACTGCCAGCGAGAAGGTTGGTCAAGGGGGCCATAATTGAAGCGAAATCACGGATGAAGCGTCGTAAATAGGAACATAAACCAATGAAGCATCGAAGCTCTTTGATGGTGGTCGGTTTCGAGAACGCGGCAACAGCACTAAGCTTCGCAGGATCCGGAAGGCTACCGTCTTTTGAAACTACATGGCCGAGGATGGCAAGCTTGCGAGCAGCGAAGTGGCATTTCTCCAAATTAAGTTGAAGTCCCGCCGTGGACAGGCACGTTAGGACTTGCTCGAGGCGAGTAAGATGGGACGCGGAGTCAGTAGAAACTACCACAATATCATCAAAGTATCAAGAACAGATATTCAATTTCACACTGCGAAGAGCAGCGTCCATCATTTATTCGAAGGTGGCTGGCGCGTTCCAGAGGCTGAAAGGCACAACGGTGAATTCGTAGAGTCCATCACGAGTTACATAGGCCATCTTCAGGCGGTCGGCCTCCGCCATCGGCACCTGCCAATAGCCGGAGCGCAAATCCAATGAAGAAAAGAATTCTGCTCCCTGTAGGCAGTGCAATGCATCATCAATACTGGACAGACGGTACACGTCTTTACGCGTAATTTTGCTGCGTCGGCGGTAGTCGACACAGAACCTGATGGGCCCCTCTTTTTTCTGAACGAGGACTACCGGCGAAGCCCAGGGACTGTTGTATGGCTCGATGATGCCACGTTTTATCATGTAGTCCACTTGTTGGTTCGTGACATGGCGTTCACCAGACGACACGCGGTATGGCCGCTGTCGTAGTGGGGCTTGCTGGCTGGTGTCAATACTGTGAACGACTGTTGATGTCCGGCCTAAAGATGGCTGATCGCAATCGAATGAATGGCGAAAACGCTGTAGGAGGGTAACGATCTCTCTTCGTACGTTAGGCGTGAGCTCAAGATCAATGGCATTGGAGACAACTTCCACATGGTTACTGGCCGCAGTAGGTGGTGTGACAGCACAAATCGAGACTGACACCGCAGCGTCGGGCATAGAAGAGGGGAGAACGCAGTCAAAACCTGCGTAGTCTCCGAGAAATTCCCCTCGGAGTACTCATGAAGCGCTAGCCGAAGGATTACACACGTAAATCTCAGAATAAACGTTGTAGAAAGTGACGACGACGACTGGAAGCAAGACGTTCCGACGGCGCGCGGAACTGGCTCATAGCGTAAACAAAACAGGGGCGCTCACAACAGGGGCACACCACACCGGAATGAGAGTGGCGGAGAAAGGTGGAATGGTAACGTCGGAAGCTGCAAACGCTTTACTACATTGACGCTCGTCGGGATTGAAGGAGGGCACAGACAATGTTAGTTCAGGATGAGCGCAGGCCACTAGGGCCAAATTTGACGATAAGAAATTCCATCCAACAATAACGTCGTGCTAGGAACAGTGTAGGACGAGGAATACGACGACATACGTGACACCCTGAATGACGACTCGCGCGGTACATAATGCCGACGGCTGAATGTGGTGTGACTTAGCTGATTGCAGAGATATTGGCAAGGGGGAGTGGTCGCCTTGTTTAAACTGCAGCGTAGTTTCTCGCTAATGACAGATACGGCAGCTCCAGTGTCGACAAGTGCATCTACATTGGCGCCATTTACAAAGAGTTCAATTTCGTTCGGAGAACAAAGATTAGGTCTTGAAAGTTCGACAGTAACGCACATCTTGCCTCCAGAACTGCGGCTTTCAGACATGAAAATGGCTACATGTTTTGCAGTGGTGCCACCCTGTGGAATGTTGTACGGCAGATGGAAGTAATGCTATATGGCTGACCATCATTAAAATGCTTTATGAAACTTTTATAGGTGCAGCTCCAACTCAGTATAGGTCATCCGAGAGAGTTGCTCATGTACCGTTTATCTAAGGTGGCCAAACAAGCTTCCAAACATAAAGTTCAGTAAAGTTAAAAAGTTAAAAGTTGGGCGAGTTGGTGACTCCAAGCATGAATCCAAAGTAAGGCAACACTGTTTGGAGCACTGTATCTGGTCACAACCACTATGTAGTTGGTTAAGGGGCTGATCTGCAATTAGGTCCTGGTGGAAATAGTGACAGATTATAGTGACAGATTCAAATTATAGTGACAGATTCAAGATACCTTTTGGCGATTTGAGTAGAATTATATTTTTGACAGAGGACGTGTAGCCGCACACCCACTTCCTCTATAAGGAGTGGGCGCGGCGCCGAGTCTCCATGCCACGCGGCGACGCATTCTAATATGCACGTGTGGTTAGTGTTTTAAGCGGTTATGGTAAATGGGAGAATTGAAGTTCTTCATACAAAGAATTCATCACAGCTTTCAGATACAGAAAAAGTAGCCTCTACTAGTGTATTGTGGCGTAATGAAATTGAACCAAATTCAACGATCGAACCGAAACTGAAGCGCCGATGTGCACAACAAGTGGAGGACCAAAATGACATCACTGTTCAAAACAACCATTACAGAGGTGTAGTTCTTCCGCATTGGTTAATGTATGTCTACCACGTGCGCTATAATTGTAAGCACTGCCCGCACACCCACACAACGAAGTTGGTTGGTGGTTGATATAATGACGCTCACTTATTCTTCACGTAATATGGCATTAGCGATCTTCCATGTTTTAGTTTCGCCGCTGATCATGGTTGCATTTCATTACTTCACAAATATTACTAGAGGCCACTGTTTCAAAATCTCAAAGCTGTAAGGGTATTTTGCATAAACCACTTCAATACTCCCATTTCACAAAACACCCAACTCCACTAATGAAACGTTCACAATTTAACTTGCTTAATTACTGTCCCGATTTAACGTCTTGAGCCACCTTAAAGTGGTACTGACACGATTTTGAGAAATCGCAAAAGGCACATTTTTTGTTTCCTTGATGTGCAGTGTGAACTCACTCCACAGACCGGAGTCAGTCAACACGTATAAAATATTTTCTTTGATTTTAAAGCTTTTGTTGCTGAGTATCAGCAAGCCAGCCCCACCGCAATGGACATTAACCCAATGAGTCAACACAGTTGCACTGAGTTTGCGAACTCTACGTCCTGCATGCAACCTAAAGCACAGAAATCACCTGTCGGGTTCGCTGGAGACAATGTACTCATGGTTGTTTACGCATACCATGAGCAGATGGCATATCTGCCGCTACTACGTCGCGAATTGCTGTCTCCCCGTGACGTTGCATTGCCATGACACGTCACGGAGAAGCCGCCTCCGCGATATCGAAACCGAGAGTGTTTTTTAAGGAAGCAGTATTAAAAATATATGTGATAATAATAATATCTGGGGTTTAACGTCCCAAAACCACGATATGATTATGAGAGACGCCGTAGTGGAAGGCTCCGGAAATTTCGACCACCTGGGGTTCTTTAACGTGCACCTAAATCTAAGTACACGGGCCTCAGCATTTTCGCCTCCATCGAAAATGCAGCCGCCGCGGCCGGGATTCGATCCCGCGAAATATATGTGATACATACCCAGACACCACAATAGTCTTTTCAGGGTTCTCGAAACTCACACTCTCATTAAGAGCAACAATCCCAAAATGTTTTAAATTTCGTTTCAGTACTCCTTTAAAGTGCCTGTGGCTACAAAAGTAATTGTGAAGACATTGAACAAATATTTCACCTTGATTTTTGAATATTTTGGACACCTTTCTTGAAACACCCGCTATATGAACCTAAAGCAGGCCATACGACTTTGCGATCGCTTTATGTTTAGATTTTTCTTCCTACAGCACTAGTGCGGTTAAATAGCAATATTCATAGTGAGAAGTGTGCACATGTTTGTTTCATATCAAAACATAGAGAGCAGTTGACAAGGCAATCGTGACATATTACCCTGGCTGTTGTGTATACTCAACCATTTTAAATTCATAGATGTTCCCCTTCTGCTGACGTAGTTTCTATGGTGATGTGTTGCAGCAAGCTTCATGCTGCTGAATGTCGTAATGAAATATTGAAAACACGCATTTTTATAAGTTTGAAATGTCATGAATTGGCACTATGTGCTGACTAGAGTGGAGAGTGGGCACGTTCACTTTTCACGCAGCCTGGGCTGGCTTAAATATGGAATCAGAGACATGATGTCGTGTATTGCCACCAATGATATGGCTTTTATTCGTGCTAGCAAATGCATAGACCTTAGAACCTGCGTTTACTATGTAAACACGGCGTCTTTGCCATCATCATCATCATCATCCTTAGCCTATATTTGTGTCTGCTGCAGAATGAAGGCCTATCACAAATGATCTCCAATTTATCCTTTCTGGAGCGAGCCGATTCAGTTTCATCCCCATGAGCTCCTTAATTCTGTCGCTCAAGATATCTCCCTACCTTCTTCGCCATTTCCCTTTTTAGATGTGAAGCATCTTATGGCGAAGCTTAATCCGGTGGTGGTTGTGTTGGTCGTGGTGTGCCGCGTGGCCTGCCTTACTGTGCATGTGCAAACCCTTTCAAAAAAAATAAAAACCTCCTCTCCCCCTCTCTCTCTCCTCTAGGCATCCCTGCCCGCGGCGTCCACGCTCCCACTGCGCATGGGCGTCCCCCCTCTCTCTCCTCTCCTATGCTCCCCCCTCTCTTCTCTAGGCATTCCTGCCCGCGGCGTCCACACTCCCACTGCGCATGCGCGTCCCCTCCTCTCTCTCCTCTCCTACGCTCCCCCCCCTCTCTCGCCTCGCGACGCCGACGCAGGCAGCGTCTGCTAGCGAGTTTCTTGGTTGAAAAAACCGACTGCTCGCGCCGCACAACCGTTCACTGGCCACTCCGTATATATGGCAATAGATTTCGACCTGCAAGGTGGTACCGGTGGGAGATTTCTCCTGTGCGTTGTTGAACAATAAAAATTTGCAGCGTGCGCGTTAACTAAAAGCGCACTGCGGGCCTCTGTGTCCAGTCGGAGTCTTCTGTCTCTCATTACCCATTAGCAGCGATCGGCATGTTCCAGTAGGAAACACCGCTCCATCACTGCGTGCATTGCGCCTCCCCAGTTTTCTCTCCTGCGCAACGCTGTGATGAGCGCCAACGTCAACGCCGCCGCCAGTGTAAGCGTCAGCGCCCGCTGCTTCACATCTACCCATGGTTCCCTTTAGCGGGACATGGTGTAATTTTTTTTGGTATGCATTCTATTGCTCTGACCCCCAGTTGTTTGTTTTACTCTTTGCATGGTCGGACCAAGTCCATTTCTTTCAACGTATAGCACCTGACTGTCTGACTCAATCCGGTCTGTTCTGATACCTTATTGCAGAGGTCTCAAACTCACCACAGCCAGCGGGCCACATTTACGCAATTCAGTCCATCAAGGGCCGGAACAGTGAAGGAGGACGTGTTGTTGGGCGAATTGGTGCTTGCTGAGTGACGTAATGCAGCGCTAAAAAACACACACACCACAAAGTAAGAAACACAAACCGTCGCCTGTCCCCTCGGTTTGTGTTTCTTACTTTGTGGTATGTGTTTTTTAGCGCTGCATTATATGTCACTCAGTGAAGGAGGTAGGATCGAGGGGGGGGGGTTGTTTGTACAGTTTGCCAGAAAATGCTGCCATTTAAAAGGAAACTTTCCCTTACCTCATATACTGGTCATTTTTGAAGGAGATGTGATGTCAGGATTCCAGGAATATGCTGCTACCGATTTCCTAAGGACTCGAATCTGGGGGCTGATCGTGAAGTATATAATGTTTGTTTCATGGCTATGCTTTAAATCAAGGTGAATGTATGGGATGCCTCACTGAGACAATGCCTTAAACAAGACAGGCCTGTGTAGTTCACGAACATACTTAATAAGAAAATAAAAAAAAATGTGGGGCAAAGACAGTGAAGTGCGGGCCGCGGGCCGCAACCGAAAGCCTCGCGGGCCGCATGTTTGAGAGCTCTGCCTTATTGTTTTGCCTACCATTTGCTTCATGGTGTGCTACATGGTCCTTAATTTTTATGAAGTTTCCTTGTTAGCCTCTAAGTCTCCAAACAATATGTTTCAACTGGTGGTATGTAGTGGTTGCATACATTTCGTTTGAGGGACAAGGGCTGATTGGCTGTCATGATTTGAGAATGCATGCTGTATGCACTTCAGCCCGTTGTTACGTTTGATTAATTTTTTTTCTTAAGTATGCTCCTCTTATAGTATTCTACCTAGGTATACATACTCTTTTCCAGACTCCAGGTTAGGTAGCCAATCATGAACTCTTCTTTTCTGGACTATTACCATTGTTTTATGGCATGCTCATTTTTAGGCATACTTTTGTACTTCTTGGTCTAATTATTCAATCATTTTTGCAACTCACAGCCATCAGTGAGGTCACATAGTACTAAAATGTTTTTGTGCAAGTTGTTGGCAAAATTAAGGCCACCAACACCAGAGACAGCATGGTGCTCTCGCACTCAGTTTATTTGTGGTTCGTTGCTGTAGTCATCCTAGGTGCTGTGCGTGCTTGGTTCTTTTATGCCTCTAATAGAATCTCTTACAACTCCACGATTCTATCGATTGACGAAATCATGGACGAGTGTGCCAATGCGTGCGGTGGTGGCGAAGTTTGGAAGAAAGGGCTGCGTTTTTCGTCTTTCACTGTCGCGAGACTTCCGGCCAATTACAAGCCAAGCCAATGTGGCACTGTGCCGAAAATGCTGAACAAGTGAGCTGAGAACGTCGTTGCCCGTGGTATTATCGCCCCATGCATCCAACGATAATCTTGTTTATAGATGTGAAAGGATCGCGACGGATGGTCACTTCAAGATAATGTTTCAGATGCTGGCCGCCCAAAGCCACTGCATTTATTAGGAATAAATGTAAACTCGAGTGATCATGGTAGGAGCCACATGGCGCAATGGGCATCTAATTAGTGCAGGAAAATAAGTGTCTGAAGTCGATAATTCATACCAACAACCTCAACTCCCACCTCGCCTTCTGCTGATCAGATGGGAAAAAATACCGGAGCCAATGCTGCACATTTTTTTTCATCAATGACCACTGAGGTTGTGCATTTCACTGCAACTTTTTTCCCCCATTTCCTGGCTCCTACATTTTTTTTACACATGGCCTTGAAAAATGTATCGGCAGGTTTGTACTTTATACAGCATGCTAGCATGACATGCTGCCTGAAAACAGCAAATATCCCTTTTTTCCAGACCCAAATAATTAACTTCCATGTAAACGATACCAGTCACTAACTTCTGGGTAAGCCTGGAGCCTTACTGGAAGTGCTTCATAACTTGTTAAGAATGTTCCTTCCAGTGTCGGAACATGTTTTGCAAATAAGTTGCAATTTCATTTATTTGTCAGTGTGCCATAAAGCATTAGGTTTTATCTGTTACTACACGAAGCAGCTTCTGTAATAATGAAGCAACAAGCTATGTGTTAAAATGCCCTCTTTTTGTAGGACCCCACCAAGACACATTATGTGCCGACCGGGACGTTTATTGGAAGCTTATTGACGTCAAAGGAAGTTATTGTCCGCTTGGAGCGCAGTGATATTAAGGAGAACAGCGTTTTGGCAGCCATTGCCCCACAAATGGCATTATACTGGGCAATGAACATTTTTTCACCAAGAGAGCTCAGTGGACTTTTGATCTCCTTTATCGAGCCCTGAATGTGCACAGCGACTTGCAGCCGACGCCACTTGTCCGTGTGGCTCTAACCATCCTGAGCCATCGAACAGCTACACGGATTTCAAACAATAAAGTATTTTTTCATTCACTAATAGATGTGGATTTCTGTCCTCTCCTGGAGCATTTGTGTCAGACTTAGCGCAACCCGATGTAAATCATTTTCCTCAAAACGTTTTAACACGAAAGTATTTTATGCCGGGGTCCACCAAGACTTCACTGACCTATTTCCGTCACGGATATGACATTGTTAAAAGGTACACAAACACAATACAAAGAAAGAAACCAAGAATTTCGAAGACAAGGGAATCGATTGACCTCTCTGTCCACGACAACAGAAAGCGGGCGCTTAACCGACTGCGCCATCGGCGCATTTGCGAATAGTCTGTCAGACGCGTCTTACATATCCCCCACTCCTTCGCTCTGCACCTGCTTTCTTCGTTTGTCGGGCGGTGCCACCGCCTAAGAGCGTAGAAGGGAATTAGTCCATTATGACACTAACACCAACAGAGACCGCTGCGATAGTCTCAGTGCTATGGACGCCTCGATGCCTGCATTCGAACGGACGCTGCCATCAGAGCGCCTTACCAACGCCGCCTAGGTGGCGTTGGCCCTACTTGAAACACAGTGTAGCGTGGCCTCAGCAATCAGCTCCGACAAAGTTTCTGGAGCTAATTTCGGAGGCCACAAAAGGAGGCTGTAATTGCGACGCGCTCTACACGCCGATTTGACTCGGTGACGACGCAGTTAAGTGCTTTGTCTGTCGCGTTGTATGGTGCGAGTTACGTGCTTCGTCTTTCGTGCTGTGGGAGCGTGTGCAGGCTAGTGCAGCTTCCATATGCAAAAATGGTGCATCTCGGCGGTTTATTGATTTTGTTCAATTACCTGTTTTTGGTTGGCTATAGTAGTATTGTCCTCCCCCCCCCCTCCTGTAATGCCGTAAGGCGCTGTGGGTATCGTAATAAATAAATTAATTAATAAAACGACAACTGTTGCAATAAGCGCCACCGAAAAACAACGGCGTCGATAAGCGAATGTCGTGCAAGTGAGTTTGGTGCACCGGTAGGCACGCCAGAGGGGGAGCGGAAGGCATTCGCACGTTCACGGCTCAAGCTGAAAACTCTGCCTCTCGCGTTTGTGAAGTTTGGCGCATCGCGACCTAACTTCCTGCCGTGCACGCACCGATGCAGGACCAAAATGATCGAATCTTCGCCGAAGTGACCTACCAGCAGGACACCGCTCGCCAACACGACGCCGCAAGCTAAGCACATCCACAGAACGGTCGCTGATCCGCAAATCACACGCCCTTCGCTGCAGCGGACCGTGAGTTCAAAAAAGATTGAGCGAAAACCCGTTCGGGTTCGCTTGCACGGTTTCCGAAAGCCAGCGATTCAAGTGCGATTTGCGCGATGCCCCGGTGCGTGCCATGCAGTGCCTCCGGGAAGTGTATCCCTCTCGCGTGTCATTGGTTGTCGCGATGAAGAAGATGTGCCACCAGGTGTCAACATGGGTGCATCAACATCTAAGGGTGCTGTAGCCACTAAACGCCAATAAACATTATATATCAATGTGCAATTAACATTGAGCTACTTCTGTGAAGGCACGTTTCACTTTCGTGTGTTATACCGATTCCTATCTCAAAGGGATCAACCACGTTTTTTTTCATTTGCCGCTGGGAGAGTTTACTGCTGGTTTCTTGAGAAGCACTCAAACAAGTAAACTTTACTCCATTGAGAGGCATTGACGATAAGCAACTGCATGCTGCATCGATGAGGAATGTTGTGAAAGAGTAACTGTTGGTCCCATGGGAGTATTGTGTGATGATGTGCGCCAGCAGAAAGCGCGAGTGCGTGAGTGATGTGTGCGAAGGGAAGACGACAACGAAGATGACACTCTGCATCTGCTGCACGTGGTGCAAGAAAGAGTCGACGAATCAGCACTCTCCACGGTGACTCGGAAGAGGTGACTGGAAAGTAGAACGGAGAAGCAGGGCAGTGGTGGCCGTGAGAAGACGGTGTCCAGGGCGTGGGAGTAGCGGCCAGCCGTGTACCTGGCTGTCCCTCGCTGCAGGCTCCCACCTGGCACCACGTGAAGCTTCTACCTGGTGCCGGCGTCTTGGGATCATCGCAAGGACTCGCGTACAGAGCCCACTGCGTCTCCACTACGACTACCGACCATTGGCTGGCCTACGCCGAAAGGGTGTCTGGCCGATGACCTCCACCGGGTCCGGCATCCACCGCCGCGTCTGGGGTCGTCTCTCTCCTCTGTAGTGCCCGCTCGTCGCAACCCATCCCTACCCGGTCTTGTGAGCCTGCCCCTACGGCGTCTGACTTTTTATACCGAACGGTGAAACTCTTCCTTTGTAAGTTTGTTGCGTTGTAAGTTATGTTTTCTTTTTTCTCTTGTGCGTTCCATGCTTTATACTTGCTCTCTGTCTGTCCTTGTGCGCTGCAAATATATGTGTCCATCTTGTTCGTAAACAAACGGCATCGTGTCCTTCGATGGCTATTCATTATAATTTTCCTGCACTAAAGCGAAGCGGCTTTAGCTTCGTGACAATGGCGTCCGCGACGACAGGACAAGGGCGTTTGTGACTAGACCTTTGAGGACAAAGAAACATGGAGCGTCTCAAGAAGATAGTTGAGATGGGCGAGAGCCTGGGACTTCAGAAGGCAGATCTTAGAGCTTGGGTCGATGAGCAGATGGCTGTGGAGCGTGCGCGGAGTGCTGCAGAGAGGCAATTAGAACGAATAAGCCAGGCAGAGCAATTTCGCGTTGAGAGAGCTCATCATGAAATAGATATGCGAGTTCTCAAACAGGAAATATCAGCTTTTAAAGCGCAAACTAGCGCAATGGCTTTTGGCAGTTCGACGCCTAAGAATGTTTCAGTAAATGATGAGGTTACAGTTTTGTATCCACCTCATGTAACAAGAAATTTAACGCTAGAAGGAGAGCCTGACGGAGATAGGTGTTGTTCGTCTCACCAAAATAGTTTACAAACGGTCAGTGACCAGACATTACACCATTTAGGTACCCCTACTGTTGAGGGTGTTGTCGGGAAATATCTTAATCCAGAAAGCAGTAATTCGTTCTCGGCAGTTAAGGAATCGCACGCCTCTGCACACGAACAGTGCAGGCTAAACGATGATATTAGCGAGCCGTTGACCATTCCCGAGAAAGCCGTGCTGCAATCTAACCTCAGCAAACTAGTCTGTACCGATCTATCAGACAGAACTGATTATCAGAAAATTACATACCAAGGCTGCTTTCCTACCATAAGCGGAGAGCCACCCCTTTTGCCAAACCAATCACCAAGTGTGTTCTCAGTTGCATCTGGTATCCAGTGCGAACGGATTACATCACCATCTGTTGTCACCAGCAGTGTGAATTGTGATGTAACGGAAGTGAGTTGTGCCCCAGAGATGGCGTATACTGGTCCAATCGCATGCGTTTTGAGAGAAAGAGAAATAAGCGCTAACGAGCCACGAAACTTTCCCAGCCTGGTTCATCACATAAGTGCCGAGAAGGTTTGTCGTTGCCAGGCGTCCCAGCGGAAGAAATGCGTTGCTAACTTGAGCTGCGAGGCTCGGACTGATAACAACTCAGCTAGGTTTGCTGCAGTTTTCTTTCTAGGAAACTATGCTTGGGCATGGTTGGTTTATCTGTTCCTAGAAGATAAACTGCCGGGTCATGAGTCACGGCGCTCAACCGTCAGGTTATGTTCAGACGCAATAGCATGATGTCGCTCAATATCCCGGTAGCTTATCTCGGTACATCGACCTGAATCGAAGGATTGTTGAAAGCACTTTCATGTGAATTCGGTATGCTTTTGATGTGTTTTGTATTTATGTGAACTTTGTGTAAATGACTGTCGCGCACATTGCCGCAGTTTTTTTTTCGTTAGAAAGCTCTTAAACGGGGGTCTTTGTGATGACGTGTGCTAGCGGAATGCGCGAGTGCGCGAGTGATGTGTGCGAGTGGAAGACGACAATAAACATGACACTCTGCACCTGCTGCACGTGGTGCAAGAAAGAGTCGACGAATCAGCACTCCCCCACGGTGGCTCGGAAGAGGTGACTGGAAGGTAGAACGGAGAAGCAGGGCAGTGGTGGCCGGGAGAAGACGGTGTCCAGGGCGCGGGAGTAGCAGCCAGCCGTGTACTTGGCTGTCGCTCGCTGCAGGCTCCCTCCTGGCACCGCATCAAGCTTCTACCCGGTGCCGGCGTCTTGGGATCATCGCAAGGACGCGTGATCCAGAGCCCACTGAGTCTCCATGACGACTACAGACCGTTGGCTGGCGAACGCCGAAAGGGCGTCTGGCCGATGACGTCCACCGGGTCCGGCATCTACCGCCGCGTCTGGGGTCGTCTCTTGCCTCTGTAGTGTCCGCTCGTCGCAAGCCATCACTACCCGGACTTGTGAGCCTGCCCCTACGGCGTCTGACTTTTTATACCGAACGGTGAAACTCTTCCTATGTAAATTTGTTGCGCTGTATGTTATGTTTTCTTTTTCCCTTGTGCGTTCCATGCTTTATACTTGCTATCTGTCTGTCCTTGTGCGCTGTAAATATATGTGTCCGTCTTGTTAGTAAAAAAACAGCCTTGTGTCCTTCAATGACTATTATAATTTTCCTGCGCTGAACCGAAGCGCCCTTAGCTTCGTGACATATTGAAAAATAATATCCATTCCTCCCAGCGGGACTAATGGGAAAGAGTAACTGTTGCTCCATTTAAGAGTATTCAGAAAGAGTAAGCGTTGCTCCCGTGGGAGTATTGAAAGAGAGCATGCATTCCTTTTTGTAAAGAGTAACCATCGCTCCCCTGGGAGTTTTAGAAAAGGCTATCTGTTCCTCCATCAGGAGTGTTTGGAAGGAGCAAGTGTCACTGTCATAGGAGCATTGACCAAAAGCATCCTTTCCTTCCTTAGGAGTTTAGGATAGGAGCAACGCCTGCTCTGTTGAGAAGTAATTGAAAAGAGTAACCGTCTCTCAACTGGGAGTATTGAAGAAGGCTATCCGTTGCTCCCGTCACGAGTATCGAGAAACAGTAACGGTAGCTCCGGTGCGAGTATCGAAAAAGACTATTCGTTACTCTTTTGAGGAGTACTGAGAAATAGTAACCGTTTCTCTGATGGGAGTATTGACAAAGATCATCTGTGGCCCCGGTCAGTTACTACCTGAAGGAGAAACTTCCACGGGGAGGAATGGTTCGTCCCGTTCCAGTTACCCTTGATTCGCAGCAATGGGTGTGGCAGGTCAGTTACTCCTCTAAAAGAGCAACCTGGACACCTCTTTTCCTCTTTTACTTTTCAGAGTGAAGGCTGGCGCGACGCCGAATACAAGGAGCCTAACTCCCAGCAGGACGTCTAAGTCACTGCCAACTGAGTTCTAGTATGATGATTCAGGGGCTGAATGCTTTTGATTGCGGCACATACCGGTACTTTCTGTACTGTTGCACAAAAAGCTTCTCGAAGAATTTCAGCCCGCTGCACTGGTAAATACGCTGGTAAACGTGTGCTTGCAAACATATTACTGCATGCGAACAGCACACTATGCGCTACGTTTGCGTCGGGATTACAAATCTGCGCAGAAGCAAACCTGCTTATCAATTTATTTACTTATCAAATAGTTTGGCGGCGGTATTAAAATGATTCTAACGAAAAAATCTCGCTTAATAATGACAATGTTGAAAATTTACTGCGCTGATCATGTTTTCAACAGCAACACTAAACCAAGAGACTTTTCGTGACATTAGAGGGCAACTTGATTTCTTTTTAATGCTGCCTGTTTTTCTAATTGAGTTGGCGCTCCAATTCAGCCCTGAGTACTGATGTGCTCTGAAACTCTGATGTACATTGCTCTTTCAGTCCTTGCTGTAATCTCAAAGCTGAACGGCACAAGGCAACACATTTCTACTGGCTGTCTGACAATACATGAAGAATATGTGTCGTCATTAGTAAATCAACGTTGGTTTTAAACGATGCAAGCAGCGCCTATTGGCCGCCCACACACAAGGCGAATGAAGTTGCCTGTTCGCGTGTTCAGATACAAGTAAAGAAGGTTTCTTAACGCAACGGCTTCATTATGTGACGCAAGCGGCACACGACTGCTGGTATGCTAGTCTGCGCTATAATAGAAGATTGATAGATTTGCTAGGAAACTTTAATGTATTTGAATTAGAACAAGGTTACTCAGAAAACCTGCTGATTATAATTATAGGTAAGACGGTCAGAGAATTCGCATTTGCCACATTATGAAGTAAGGATTCTTCTATGTTTTCGAAAAAGAAAATTTCTGATCTATATTACAATAGTAAGAACAAACCCGCTGCCGTCTTGAATGAAGGGATTGTATTTAAACTTAAAATGGGGAACGAACATCAGTTTTCTTTTTTTGGCACTAGAAAGAGAGAGATAGAATTTATTTACAGAAAGGCTGAGAGGTCGGGACTAGATTTCGGAAGAAAAGCTTAAGTTCTAGTGGAAAATGAAACTGATCAACCGTATTCCAGTGGAGACCATGCATGCAGCTGTAAACCTTAAGAATAGAAGTATTGTCGTGTGATTCCAAGAACGACGAGACATTTTATTAACTTCTGTGCATTATGTGCAAATAAAGGCCTTTGAATAAAAGGACGGTCACGCAAACCGGCCTGTGGCTATCGCTATGGCGACGGCTAAAAGCTTAGGTTCTGCAATTATTTTCTTCATTAGCCTTTTGTTCATAGTTCACCATGAAATGCCATCGTCGACATCTGCTCACCCTATGGCTCCTCGGCCAATGTGGTCGGGTTCTAGTCAACTCTCACAACAACAATACCGGAGAGCGCTTGCCGACGCGGAACGACGCCGGCAAGAAATACAACGGCGCACGCAGGAACAAGCCCAACGACAAATGCGACAAGAACAACAACGACGACAAGCGGAACTACGACGACAACAACAAAAGAGCAGGCAACATTGAAGCACCGGGTCATTTGAGAAACATGCATCGTGCGGGCGGTAATTGTTCGGCTTAATTTCTCTCTTCTTCGAGCGAATTCACAGTTTTCGTTAATACTATACTCCATCTCACAACTGCCTTGCAGCACTGCCAAAGCTACGTGGAGTACACGATCAGTATCCTTGCGCAACACGTAGTATAGTTCGGGGGTAATTGTTTGATTATCAACAAGGGACGAGGGTTTTAACTGTGCTTCTTGCATGATGTGTTACAGCGATACGTCTTACGTTAGGCCCTTCACCAATGCACTTCGCATTTTCTAAAATATTACAGGCGGCTAAGCGTAATAGCCACCCTAACGGCGATGACGCACAGCAACATGGCAGGGCAGCCCCCCATAGAGCCCAGTCCGTCCGCTTCCATTCGAATTCGTGCTTCTTACTGGCTCTGTGCCCGGAGAGCAAGAAATAAGTGGTATAATCTATCATCTCGTAGTCTTATCTAACGTTGAGGTCAAAGCATCAGGTGTCTTTTTTCGCTGTTACTTAGATCGCTCGTTTGTTTTGATGCTGCTAGGACTACCAAGGTGGTGCTAAGCGGTAAAAGTGGTTTGATATCAACTGAACAGATCGCATCACAACATTAGCGCCAGTGATGCGTTGACGATGCGAAACACCCTGAATGTCTGTGTTGTTTTCTGTGCCAATAATTTGCTGTTCCACTCAAGAACGGTACGTGATGGCCGCTGAAAGCGCGTCGACAGAATCTGCGGAGCTTTTTAGGTCAAACATCCAGTATTTTCCGAAAGAAGCAAGATCAGTAGCGCTAAATTGGTTTCGTACTCTAAAAAAGGACCCGGTGAACGCGTTAATATGAACGCTGCTACAGAAAAAGACCGCGTTCCTCAAAAACGCCAGCGAACGCGCCCTGTACAAGCGGGTGTCTGAACATCAAGCAACGGTGAGCTGCGTTCCCGAAGAGCTTTTGGCGTGTTATATTAGGGACTTTTCGAATAGCGTACGCAAAGCTTTGCTTACGCTATTCCAAAACTCCCTATTAACTGGAGGGAGCAAGTATCGACAAGGTAGGCGATCAGGCGCCCAAAGAGACAACGAGCACACGACACAACGCGGATCAACATGTCTTGAGGGGCTTTCCCTTTTCCTATTGGCTAACAAGCCCTGCAGCTACCACAGAGCTGCAAGGTATACATTGAGATGCAGTATAGAGCAGCCATGCATATGCGGTCTCGTGAACTTTCTATTAGTGCCACTGATATTCCTAAGCTTGAGTACGGATTATGGTGCATTTTTCATCGCACTGAAAAAGAAACGTTTTGTCTCATCCTTTAGGCTCGTGTCGACCACGCCTTGCATCATTCAAAGAGCTTTGACCGTTAAAATAAATGCCGTAACATGAATATGATTCCTTGCAGTGGCTGTATTTCGATAGAGGCTAGAGGATAGAACACCCATGTCCCTAAGTTTCAGTACATACGATCACGATCCCGCGGTGCTGGTAAGTCCCGAAAGCAATGGTACTTAATTTAATGGGCAGGATGATTGACTTTATGACAAAACCTATATTTTGCGAGACCGAAGGGCTGCAAGAAAACAAAAACAAACAAGAAGAAGTGACAGGAGGAACAAACACGCTGATATGAATGCTTGTTCGAAGAACCACTTATGTATGTGATGAATGAAACAAGAGGAATTTTAAGGGCTCGTTTTTTGTGTTGTTTTTTGCGAGAAATAAATTAGTGTCAATCAAGAAACAACCAAGCTAAAGATAGGGGATGTTACTTCCAGCTATTGTGACATAAATTGGAAGAAATTAAAGTGCACGAAAAGATAACTCTCCGCCGCCAGAGATCGAACCTGCAACCTTCGAATTACGCGTTTGATGCTCCACCAATTGAGCTTAGGGGGTATAACTCTGCATTTAAACCTGGAAGTGTTAATCCGCACCACCCGCAGCCGTGACAACGAGTGTTAAACACTCCTTTGACATGAAAAGCTGTTATCAGGTTACAAGGGCTGTTGAGACCTGGTGTCCGTAACCGCTCTCGCGCGAAATAAAAAAAAAGATAACTAAGAAAAAATATTCAGGATGGAACGGAATTCAAACCTGGGTCCTCTCAGTGGCAGCCCAGTGTTCTGCCACAGAGCCATGCTGCTGCTCGAAACTCCTTCGCAAAAATACCTTATACAGGTGTGATGAACGGAACAAAACATGACGATGACGAAGGTGCGGCGCCGAGTGCGTGTGATTTGCAGCCAGCACTGCGCGTGAGGCCAGCGAATCAGCTGGTGACCTGTGTTGTTCCATCAAGGGGGTGTGTCCCGATTGGGGCACGTGGGCAGAATACGTGGCTATGGGCTTCGTGAATGGGGATGAGCCGACGCAACGGTAGACGCAAGACAGCGAGCCGAAGCGTCGGACGCCGGCGATCCAGGGTCCAGCCAGGGAACGCGGCCGCCCGTGCTGCTGCCGCCCAACCACCAGCTGGGGCGGCGTTGCCCGCACGGGTATTGAATCTCGGGGCGCAGCCTGGCCTGCTGTTCTGTTCCTTGCCAAATGCATCGCGGATCTCGGTGAGGCGGCTGCGCGGCCAGCTGGTCAGCCCAGCAACGAGCGTGGCCTCGCTAATGGTCACGGTTGCGTCGAGCGTCGCGTCTCGATGCAAGGTGTCAGCTGGGCAGGCTGGCCATTCCCTGCACGAGCATTGCGGCTCCGATGCGGGTTGGCTCTGATGCGGCTTCACATATAATCTGCCTACTGTTGCATTCGTCAGGCCAACGTGCCGGACTAACTATGGTGTACAGTCAATTGATAACCAAATTGTTCCCTTGTGCAACAAGTCCCCTGAAATAATTGAATACGCCAGGGAGGCAAAAAACATTACAAAATTTAGGAACTGAATTATGAATGTAATAAATTCAATGTACTTTAACCTAATGTCCTTTATGGTGTGATTACTTTACTATTTCGTGAGGTAATCACACCAAGGTGAACGCCTTCTACGAAGGTGCGCTCAGATGGCGTGATGGTAAAAGTCTCGTCACTAACACAATGCGTATATTGCAACCTCGCGTTCTGACAACAACTAGGCGTCGTTGATAGCACCGTGCGGTTATGTGCGGTATGCGCTAGCATGTTGTTGAGTGTGCAGTGGCGCCTACTCTTCAGGGCTCTATACGGACCGACGTAGCGTTCGCGCAAGCCAGCGGGGCCCGAAGTTGGCGACGCCATGTCGGCCAGGCTCGTCACGTTAAGTTGACGAAAAAAATGCCCCCCACCTCCCCGAAGGGAATCGTGAGGAAATGCGAATGCATTTCGCGCGCTTCACTCCATTTGTATATGGTGGTCGTGGTTCGAAGGAAAAAGGCGCCTAATTTCTGCAGCCCGGTCGGGAGCACGGCACAGCGCCTGTTTTTTTTTTCTTCTTTTTTTCCTTTTCTTTTTTTTTATATACGTGCGAGCGAGCGGACGGGAGAGTGGGGCGCAGGGAGGAGAGAGAGCGAACGGCGAGAGAAGGAGCGGCGAAGCACTGCACCTACCCTCTCCTTCACTCTCTCCACACACGCGGGAGCTCCGCCAAGCTCCCGCGATGCGAGCGGCCTCACATACCAGAGCGCGCTCCTCCTCTCCACTCACTCTCCGCTACTCCGCCCACACCACCTACTCCGGTTGCTAGGGGAGAGGATAAGCGCGCGCGCCCGCAGCTGTTGTTCTGGGAGAGGGAGTGAGAGCGGAGAGATGCGGACACCGACGGACGCCTGGACATACCCCGACTAAGAAATGCATTCGCATTTAAAAACCGAGCACTCCTCACTCTCGCGCGGGACGCGCTGCGTTGCCTTTGACCAACGCCTCTTAGGAAAAAAAACTATGCCTGGGATGTCGCTAGCTTTGCCATTAGAGGAACGCTGCCGCGCGCTTCGAGTGTGTGCCGTGTGGTGGTGCTAGCAACTGTACCGGTGACACCGGTGACAGCGACGGTGTTGGCAACGTTGTGTCGGCGGAACGGCGCATCTGGCTGCTTTGTGCAGGCCTTTGATTGCGGGTTCGTAACGTGAGCCGGAGGAGCGTTAGTCTAACATATGCCAGTCATTTCCTTTGCAGAAAGTTTGGCTGGAGTTTAAGAACTTTTCGCAACAGAGGTTTCCTTTCAAGCAGCTTTGTGGCAGCGTTCCTGTTGGTCACTGCTTATTGCGCACTATAAGGTTACTTGTTGGCACCCAGTCATCTCTCGAAATAGCCTTGAGCCACTGGTCATATTGTCACGGGCGAATATGGCAGATGATGATGACGACGAAGTGCTGAGCGGAGCGCTCTTCGACTGCAAACACAGGCAGACGCGAGATGTACCTCAGGGGTCGGTACTTTCACCAATATTATTTAATATTTTGCTGTGCACTGTGCCCGTGAAACCAGCAGTGCGAACTTATGATTATGCTGAAGACATTGCTTTTTTTTTGCTATGGCCAATGACATACATAGCCTTTACAACATCTTGCAGACATACTTGAGTGAGCTCGAAATTTGTCTAGATGGTTTACAGTTCAATCTCAATCCAAATAAGTGTGCTATTCTTGTTTTCCCCGTGAACGACACAGTGCGCATATCTATATATTACATGCTGCAGGAAATCCTACAAGTGGATTCATTAAAATATCTCGGAGTTATATATGATGAACATCTAAACTTGCGCCCTCATATTGAACATGATGCGACAAAAGGAGTACGTGCAATGGGTCTTCTGCGCAGATTGAGCAGTCGTAGATCTGGCATGAGAAGACAGGCGCTCTTGATGGTTTATAAAATGTATGTCCAGCCGGTATTAGAATTCGGCTGTGTTCTTTTTTCCGGTGCGCCAGCATACAAGCTTCGGTCACTAGTGTTATTAGAGCGAGAGGCATTACGGTTGTGCTTAGGCCTTCCAAAATATGTTGCAAATGCTGTGATATATCTGGAAGCGCGAACGCCGCCAATTTTGTGCCAGTTTAGCCTTCTTACGGGGCAGACTTTCTTAAGGTTGTACGAATCCCCCTCTAACCATGCTCAAATAATGTTCATCTCCGACCCCGACTTATTCTTCTGCGAGCATTGGCCCAGATTCTGCAAACCGCAAATTATATGTGTTCAAATATTGCTTTACTCACTAAATGTAAACATTCGTGATGTGATTTCCATGACTATGGAGCTTAACACTCCAGAAATTATGTACCATGATATTTTTCCGAACCCCGCGAAATTGCTACCTTCTGGCATTTTAAATGGGTTGTTGCAGGAACATATAAAGTCTTTACCGACGAATGTTGTTATTGCAACGGACGCATCGCAATCTGAAGAACGATCTGGCATAGGTATTTTCTGCCCAGAACTGGTCCTTTTCATTACGGCTGCCCGATTTTCTGCCGGTTTTTCATGCTGAATTTATGGCAATAATATTATCTTTACGCAAGTTAAGTAGATCAATCACAGTAGTTGCAGTTATAACTGACTCTTTTTTCTGTGTGCTCCTCTCTTTCTGCATCTGGTGACACGCCTATGCTAAAGCTCTTTAAATTGTTAGTTCCCGCTCATATCCAATGCACTCATTTGACCTGGATACCTGGGCACAAAGGTCTGTGGCTCAATGAAATGGCTGATTCGCTTGCAAAGGCGTCGCTTATGGCACCGATCATTCGCGTTTTTCCGCTAACGGCACACATCACGGTGGCAAGATTTCGCTTTCTAACATTAAGAAAAAGTTTATCGGACCCAGTATTAACTGCTTCTCCAGAGTACAAGCACCTCTTACATCCCCGGTGCAGCGATCTATCCAAGTCAAGAACGATGGAAGTGGCCATAACAAAATTTCGTTGCCGCATTACCTCCCTTAACTTCTACTTGCATAGAGCAGGTTTAGTATCTTCCCCCATGTGTATGTCCTGTAATGAGGAGGAAACTATTGGTCATTTCTTTTTTGTCCTGCCGCCGGTACACGACATTGCGGAAAAAAATAGTAGTACCACCTCTTCGCAAACTGGGCCTAGAAGTATCAGAATCTGTTATTCTCTCTTTTGGGGCCACTGCTCTGGGATACAGCCATAGGGATGTCTTCTTCGCCATTGAGGAATTCGTCAGTGAAACCGAAATAGTATACAGCTAAATTGTTGCTTATAACTTTTAATTATCAATAATTATGTCAAAGCATTTTATTAGCTATAGCGTCTGCGTATAATAAACTTCAGATATCATTGGATAAGTTCACCCACTTATTGGCCAATCCCCTCCAATGGGTATGAGCCATGTCCAGAGCATAACAACAACAACAACGACTGCAGCAGCGTTGTACGTTTGTTGTTAAATATACGCTGTGTATATAGCTTCTTCCCCCGTAACATCTTTGTTGGAAGGTGCGGGGTACGACTCGCTATACCGCTCCAGGAACTAGATCTTCGCAGCAGACTGCGCGTTGCTGCCACCACGATGACCGACCAAGCGACCCAGTGTGAGCAAGATCCGTCAGGCCCACAGCCGATCGTTGTGGTGCAGCCCCGTGTCCCTGGCCCATTCAATGGCACAAGTGCCATCTACGTCGATGACTGGCTAGTTCTGTATGAGCGCGTCAGCAGCAGCAACCGCTGGTACCCGACGATGATGCTGGCGAACATCCTCTTCTACTTGCGCGGCACGGAAAACTCTGGTACGAGACGCATGAAGAAGAGTTGACTAGTTGGAATGTCTGCAAGCAGAAATTACGTGATTTATTTGGAATGTCTATAGGACGACAAGTGGCCGCAAAGAAAGAGCTCGCAATCTGTGCCCAGACGTCCACAGAGCCGTACATCGCTTACATCCAGGACGTATTGGCTTTGTGCCGCAGGGAAGACAAGGAAATGCTTGAAGAGGACAAAGTCGGGCACATACTGAAAGGCATTGCCGATGACGCCTTCAATTTCCTGTTGTGCAAGGATTCCTTGACTGTGGAGTCGGTCATGGCAGAATGTCGTCGCTTCAAACAGGCCAAAAGTAGGCGCATCATTCACAGGTTTGACCGTCTTCCCAACACGGCAGCTACGTCGTCCTGCGAAGATTTGCCCACGCTCCGTCAACCACCAGCCCCGGAAAACGTCACCAGGGTTGTTCATCGGGAACTCGAGGCTATGGCACCTGTTATGCCTAACGACACCACTACAGGAAACAGCTTCGCTCCTGTTTCATTAATACAGGCCGTGGACCGCCAAGAAATCGCGAAAATGGGCATTTCACCGACTTTCCAAAATGCTAATTCACTCCCGTCTCGGCTCCTCCCGTCGTTGTGGCGGCTACTCCGAACCCAACCTTCCCGCCTCGACGAAACCCAGCTGAATGGCGTACACCTAATGATCAACCCATATGTTTCACGTGCCGTCGCATAGGGCATATCGCCCGCCATTGCCGCAGCCGTTGGACCTCCTCACCCTGACCCAGCGCCTACAATTTGGGACCCCGCTCCGAACATACGCCATATGGTCCGTCCTTCCGCGCTGAGACGGGTGCGGAACGTTTCTCAGAACATCAGACCAGTCGCTCCCCATCGCCCCAGCGTCGTCAGTCCCGCTCGCCCTAACGTCGCCGGTCTGGGTCTCCCTTTGTCCGTCACTCGGGAAACTAGCCGGTGCAGCCCCCGGAGGTGACGCTGCATACACGACCCGGACTGCAAATCCTCTCATTGCTCCTGACAATCGATGTTCTCTTCTTGAAGTGCTCGTTGATGGTGTTGCTGACACTGCTCTCATTGATACTGGTGCCCAACTATCTGTCATGAGCTCAGACATCCGCCGCCGCCTCCTACAAGTTCTGACGCCCGCGACTACTACTACCGTCCGTATCCCCGATGGGAGTACTCCTGATGTTCTCGGAATGTGTGCTGCACGCATCATCATTTCCGGTCATCCCACACCTCAGTGCTGTTTGCTGTACTCGAAAATTGTCCGCATGATCTCATCCTTGGCATCGACTTTCTGACCACGCACGCTGCCCTTATGGACTGCTCCGCAGGGATCGTCTTCAGTTGGAACTCCCGTCGTACTCGGATACCACCCCTGCCGACACACCCCGCCTACGCTCCCTCGAGTTTCTTCGCCTTCCGGAGCAAGCCACAGTTCAAGTTCAGCTCTCACCATTGCCACCGGTACCCGATGGGGATTATGTTGTTGCCCCTATTCCTGACGCCGCCATGACGCGCAACCTCGTGCTCCCCCAACCCGGTGGTGACAGTAGCAGACAATCGAACTTCATTTCCCGTCCTCAATTTGGGCTTCTCAGTGCAAGTTCTTCCTCGCGGGATAACACTTGCGCATCTGACACCACTGTCCGACCACACAGTTACCGCTTTGACCACAGATTCGCCACAAGATTTTTCATCGCCAACATTATCATCACCTTCCTTCTGCGACCACTTCACGCCAATGATGTCTGACGAGCTCACTTCAGACCAAGTATCTGCTCTCCGCCGCGTCCTCGTTGCCTACCAGGGCATCTTCGACTTTGGTGACTGTAATTTGGGCCACACATCCCGTGGTCACCCACCGCATCGATACAGGTGATGCTCGACCCATTCACAGACGGCCCTACCGTGTGTCAGCTTCAGAGCGTGCTGTTATAGAACAGGAGGTGGATAAAATGCTTCGTAAGGGCATAATCGAACCCTCTTCCAGTGCCTGGTCCTCTCCCGTTGTGTTTGTTAAAAAGAAAGACAATAGCTGGAGATTCTGCGTTGATTACCGCCATCTCAACCATATTACCAAGAAGGATGTGCACCCTCTCCCGCGTATTGACGACGCACTCCAGTGCTTGCACGGTGCCAGATATTTCTCTTCAATAGACCTCCGCTCAGGGTACTGGCAGATCGCTGTGGACGACCAAGACCGAGAGAAGACGGCCTTCGTGACTCCTGATGGCCTTTACCAGTTTAAAGTGATGCATTTTCGCTTATGTAATGCTCCAGCGACTTTCGAGCGCATGATGGACTCTCTCCTTCGAGGAACGAAGTGGTCCATCTCTCTTTGCTATCTGGACGATGTGATTGTTTTTTCTACTACTTTTGAAAACCATCTTAGTCGCCTGGTCACCGTGCTTGATGTTTTCCGATGGGCTAACCTTCAACTTAACTCGTCGAAATGTCGCTTTGGACAATGCCAAATCTGCGTACTCGGCCATCTTGTAAACGCTGCTGGTGTACAACCAGACCCTGGCAAAGTCCGTGCAGTTCGAGATTTCCCCACACCCCGCTCGGTCAAGGACGTGCGCAGTTTTCTTGGAATGTGCTCCTACTTCCATCGTTTTGTCCAGAACTTCACTGAGGTAGCCCGTCCTCTGACCTGCGGGCTCAGAAAGGTCGTCGCATTCACCTGGGGCCAACAACAAGCAAATGCCTTCTCGTCGCTCGTGACATCCTCACCAATCCGGCAGTTCTGGCACACTTCGACGCTTCTGCCACAACGGAGGTTCGTGCCGATGCCAGTGGCCACGGCATAGGCGCAGTGCTTGCATAACAACAACAGGGTATGCATCTGGTCGTATACGCAAGCCGCCTTTTGTCGCCTTCGGAACAGAAATACTGTATCACAGAACGCGAGTGCTTAGCTCTCGTCTGGGCCATCGCGAAATTCCGACCGTACCTGTATGGCAGGCACTTCTTGGTTATTACACACCATCACGCGCTTTGCTGGCTGTCCTCCCTCAAGGATCCCACGGGACGCCTCGGTCGCTGGGCGCTGCGCTTGCAAGAGTACAGATTTTCTGTGTCGTACAAATCTGGACAACTTCACAGGGATGCAGACTGCTTGTCACGGCAGCTGGTCGATTCCCCTGAAACGAAGGAAAATGAACACGAACCACTCGTTCACTCAATTACAGACTTCGCCAACATAGCTGCTGAACAACGCCGCGACTCATCTTTGCGGCCTATTATAGCTGGTGTGCAATCTCCACACCCTGACCGTTCCCTACAGATGTTCGTCCTTCGTAACGACATCTTGCACCGCTACAACACCCGTCCTGATGGTGCGGAGCTTTTGCTCTTTGTTCCTGTGCATCTCCGCTCGGATGTTTCGGCCCAGCTTCATGACGTACCCAGCGCTGGACACCTAGGGGTGTCACGAACATATGACCGCATTCGCCGGCGATTATTTTGGCCTGGCCTATACCCTACTGTACGACAGTACGACCTCTGTCAGAGGCGCAAGACACCTACGCTATTGCCTGCTAGTAGCGTTCAGCCCATCGAAATACCAGATGAACCTTTTTTCGAGTCGGCCTCGACCTTCTCGGACCTTTTTTCTGAATCAGTCACTGGTAATAAATGGATTGCCGTCGCTACGGGCTACGCCACGTGGTATGCCGTCATACGAGCTCTTCCAACCAGCCGCGCTACATATGTATCCGATTTCATTCTTCACGACATCATCCTGCGTCACGGTGCTCCCCGTCAGCTGGCCACAGATCGCGGTCGCTGTTTCCTATCTAAAGTAGTGCACGACCTCCTGCGATCCTGCTCCACATGCCACAAGTTCACTACAGTGTACAACCCACAAACGAACGGCCTCACGGATAGGCTGAACCGCACCCTGACAGATATGCTGGCAATGTACGTCTCCGAGGACCATCGAGATTGGGACATCAACCTACCTTTTGTGACCTTTGCATATAACTCCTCGCGTCATGACACAGCTGGCTTTTCACCTTTTTACCTATTGTTTGGCAATGACCCACTGTTACCCATCGATACCATGCTCTATTCTGACACCGACTCTTCGTCTGCCTATGCTCGTGATGCGCTGGCTCATGCTGACATCACCCGTCAAGTCACCCGGGATCGCTTATTTGCCTCGCAAGATAATCAAGTGTTGTTACGATCACCGGCACCACGAGGTGCAGTACTCACCGGGGTCGCTGGTCATGCTGTGGTTACCATCACGACGTGTTGGTCTATGCGAAAAACTGATGTCCCGTTACGTTGGCCCTTACCGCATCATACGAAAGGCCACTAAAGTGACATATGAGACAGCTCCACTCAATCTTAGGTCGCCCACAACCTCAACCACGAGCGATATAGTTCATGTTTCGCGACTTAAGCCGTACCATTTTCGCCCCGAGAACTGATAGCACCGGGACGGTGCTTTTGCCGCCGGCGGGTAATGTCACGGGCGAATATGGCAGAAGATGATGACGACGAAGTGCTGAGCGGAGCGCGCTTGGACTGCTGCAGCGTTGTACGTTTCTTGTTAAATATACGCTGTGTATATAGCTTCTTCCCCGTAACAATATAAATTTCTTTGCTAGGGTATCTCGTGGAATTTCAAGCATGCAACTCTTTTCCTGGGGCTCAACGAGCACTTTGGAACGCAGCAAACCGCATTTCTAGGAAATCGGAACACGCGGCGCAATAACTTTCCATGGACGCATGAAAGCAAGGCAAAAAAAAAAATGCCCCCAGGCACGGGCGTTGCAACATATTGCCTCATGCGTTTATTTCTGTCGATATCTGTTTATTTGCGTAGCATCGTTTTGAACTCGTTGACGACATCGCGTCGCTAGCGCGTTCGAGGTGCGTTTCATCGCGTTCTAGTTTGATCATTTCCTCCGTTGGTTTCAGGAACGCTGGCATTCTTTCCACCGACGCGCGTCAAGCCGTTGGTTGTGCTCGTGGAATGTCCTGCCATAAATTACCACGTCGTCGAGGTAGCACATGCATATTTCCCATCTGTGTCCGCGAGGGATCGTGTCCATAAATCGCTCGTAGGTCGCGGGAGCGTTACACAGACCAAAGGGCATTAAGTTCAACTCAAAGATGCCATCCGGTGTAATGAAGGCGGTCTTCTCTTTGTCTTGAGGGTGCATAGGTATTTGCCAGTAGCCTGAGCGCAAGGCGACAGATGAGAAGTACAAGGTGGAGTGTAAGCAGTCGATGGCATCGTCTATTCGTGGTAGCGGATACACGTCCTTTTCCGTTACTCCGCTTAGGCGTCTATCTGCCTCGTGCACCGGTATGGTGGCGCCACCGCTCGGCAAACCCGGTCGCACCCTCATGCAAACCGCCATAGGATCCCATGCATTTTGAATGAAGTTTGCGCATCCGTTTTGCAAAAACAAACGAGCGCCATCTCTCGAAAATATTTCACACCGACGACTAGACACCTCCTCGCTTCCACCGCCTTCGTTTCCTTCAAGTCAACTCCTCTCTCCCCCTTTTTTTTTTATTTCTTTCGGTTGCCGTGGGAGCGCGCGCTGTGCGGAGGTGCGGTCACCAGCGCACCGAACATGACCGTGTGGGCTCGTCGCTTCCGTCGTGTCTTTCTTGGATGTTGCGAAGTTAAAATTGTGTAATGGTGGTGGCCACACGTCGGACGGTCAGCCCTGACTTCTCTCAGCTGCCATCGCATCAACGGAAATGCTTCAGATCCTTCAGTCGTGCACTTTTGTTCGTTGGCTGTACAAGATGGCCTCCTACAAGACGGCGTTTTTCTTTGACAGTCAATTATGAGTGTAGCTTTCGGCGTAGCAGCGGTTTGATGACCCGAGAAGGGGAACAGGTGCTACATCGTGGGAACCGCTGATATGACGGTAACCTTTACGACGTTACTGTACGCGCACGATTGTGCTACAGTTGAAACCACCACCGTGGTTGCGCAACGTTAACTGTTCGTGGTAAATCATGTCCACTTGTCGTTCAAGCAATTGTCTCTCGTCGCGGTACGCGGGCATTCAAGTAGTATGTGCTCCACTGTTTCTATGTTGCCACAGTTATCACAACAGGGACTTGTGGGCCCAGTGCCTGGACATTCAAAACAGCATCGGGTTATACATTCGTTAGTCAATTACCTGTCGGAAATTGGCCTTGTCGAACGGCTCTAATGATCGAATAAGTCCCATAGGAAAAGCTTAATTACCTGACACCCTAACTGTAAATACTTTTATCAGGTTCACATGCACCGTTCTTATTTGTTTATATTCTTTTTTCTTATTCTTTTCTTCCCTCTCTTCTGAAATCTTTTAGTCCCCTTCCCCATCCCTATACAGAGTAGCATGTCAGCGCTATATAGACGCCGGCAAAAATCTCTGTTTTTCCAATAAAGAGTATCTCTCTCTCACCACCGTGGTTGAAACACCACGCCTGGCTTCGTGCGTCTGCTTCATAGCACTGTGTGGTAGCAAGTGGGTTGTTCTGTTGCGTCGGTTAATATTGAATTGCAGTTGGAATACAGTTCTTAACAAAGGTAAGTGAGGCTGTAAGTAGTCGTCCTTCTTTATGCTCGCTAGTCCACGAACATTACTTCTAGAATCGGATTTTATGTGGAGTTTCATGTACCAAAAGAGAATCTAGCATACGAGAATCTAGCTACACGCGTACACATTTCCCATATAAATCTGAGTAATGCCGCGCGTGCGCATTTCCTATATAAACCTGAGTAATCTTCTGCGTAATTTAAAACACATGTGATAGAGCATCGTGGCTTCGACGGTGAAAGTGATTAAATTTTCAGAAATATGTGGTTGTAATGTAGTTCGAAGTTCCTCATTTTTTTTACGGTCTGTGAAATAAGGATAAAAAAAAACAGTGCGAATGATTGTGGGTCATTTACTATATTACCTTCACACATTATTATGCAGCTGTGTGGAGTCTGTTACAACGTCAAGTTAGCTAACCGTTTTTTTTTCTTTTGGCCGTATAGTTAAGTGCTGTACAAAGATGAAAACGTGTGTCTTTTTATGCGTTTCCTAAGCAAGCATACAACCGCGATGTACATTGTTGTTGTGCTGTTTAGAGTGTTCAATAAAACAAGAAGTCTGTTTTATGTTGCAACAGTTTTTTATTTCGTCTGTGTTAGCAGATCACGCGAACAACTTCAACGCATGCACGTTAGAAACGCATGTATTGCATCACACACGTGCACAGTAATAAACGGGCCTGTCATTTTCAAACAAATAAAATAGAACAATCGACGTAACAAACGTCACGGCTGTCTAGTAGAGCAGCGTCGGCAGTGCAAATATCAAATCAGAATGTAAATTGAATAAAAAGAAGGAACGGTTAGTAGCGGGCGCTTTGCGCAAGGCGCCTCTGAGCCGCGCGTTGCCGCGTCGGCCGCGTTTCGTCACCGTTCACCGTTGGTGGCGCCACCTGTACAGCTTAAAGCAGCAGCGCACGAGGCGGATAGTCGACGCAGAATCGTCACGAATCACCTTTTTTTTCTTGACCAGTATAACTAGAGCTGCCCAAGGACTACAGGACTCTTGAATGACACCCTTCTGCAGCATTTCCTTTACTTGATCGTCACTTTCCTTTCGGCGGGAGAGACGCGATAAGGCTTTTGTCTAATGGGGGCTGCTGCCCCAGTATTGATGCAGTGTGCACGCGGACTTGTGATGGAGAAGGCACAGGCTCAGGTTGCGCAAAGTCATAGACGGTAGCATAGCGCGATAGAAGCTCTTGGAGCACGCGTTGGTCGGACTAGGGGGAGCGATTTGTTAATCATGCTTTTGAACTTTGACGGGTGGTCTGGGAGGGGCGAAGCTTTGTCGATCGTGACAGCAACTGCACGAATACTCACAGCGGTATCTCCTTCGAAGTAAGCTAGCTTCAACCCAGCAGGTAGAAGCTAGCTCGCAGGACATGTTCACCGTCCACACGTGAGAAGAGCCGTCGACGAGCTTGACAAGTGAACGAGGCACGATAAGCTGCTTCTTCAGTGTGTTGGAATAGTCCGGCTAAATCCACAGGACGAACCCTCACGGGGGGTGAGATGAGGTCACTCTAACAAACCTTGCTGTTTCCGCAGTCAAAAGCGCATCATCGGACACGGAAAATTCCTCAACTTGATCGGACGGCATATCTTCAAAAGAATTCGGCAATGTATCAGTTCTCACAGAAATTTCCCCAGCTCTGCAGTCTAACGTCGCTCCACAGTCTCGCAAAAAGTCACTGCCAAGAATTCCACAGTCTCGCAAAAAGTCAGTGCCAAGAATTACATCATGAGTAGCACGTGCTAATACGGTGAATTCAGTTTGAAACGCCTGTTCGCCCACGGTGACCAAAACTGAACAGACTCCAACAGGTCGCAATAGCTCGCCGCCAACACCACGAAACGAGGAGTGCCCGTTCCAGGCAAACATAACTTTCTGTCCTAGGCGATTCGTCAACGAAAGGGACATCACAGACACGGAAATAGCACCAGTATCTACCAAGGCTGCAGTACTCACGCCTTCGACACAAACACAACCTTGTTCTTTGACATAATGACAGGCGGAGGAATTTGCGAAGATGACCGTCCTGCGACCTCACGTCTATCGGTCGCACCAGCTAGTTTCCCAGCTGGGGCGGTGTAGGCGGGCGGCGACGTGGTGATGGCGATCGACGCGTCCGGGTTGGCGGTGGAGTCAGGCTGTTGTCAGACACCGGGGACGCGCTCCTGGGCATGTATTCTAGAGGTGGCAGATGAAAAGGGGCAGATAAAGCAGACGGTTGCCAGGGTTTGGTATCTTGCATGCGAGGCGGGTACGCACGATTTCTTGCAATGCGTTGCGGACGACGTCTGCAGTACCTCAAGATGTGTCCTGGAATTCCGCAGTTGAAGCAGACAGGTGGGGTGCGAGGGTTTTCGCTGTTGTAGGACAGAGGTCTTCTGGGCATTGCTTAATAGGGAAGCATTCGCCCAGGCGGTACGTCCTGTCGGCGTGTAAAACTCGTCACTCGAGGTTGTGTCGTGACGCCCTCCATAAAGAGGTCATCGCAGGCTGGGCAGTTGGTGTATGCAGGTCGCGACCAGGCGACCGGTACTTCCGAATAGCGCTCATCCAATTCGCATTAGTGACAGACGCGGTTGGCATCGACGCCTTGAAAGTGAGCCAGTTCGTCTCTCACAACCCGACGTACCATAGCGGCGAAGTCTTCAGAGGAATAGGCGTCCACACTAGCAACGGTCCGGACGTTGTCCAGTCGACCGAACTTCGGAAGTATCCGCCGTGTTTTGAGAGCTTCAAACGCATGACAGTGACGCCTCAAGTCGGACGGGGTGGTAACGTCTTCTTTAGAGATCAGGAAATTATAAACATCCTCAGCAATTACTTTGAGCAAGTGGCCAACCTTCTCCTCGTCTGACATGTTCAGATTCACTATTCCGCAGAGCTTCAGGATCTCTTCTATGTAGGTCGTACACATCTCTCCAAGTAACTGTGCTCGCAGGGAAAGTGTCTGTTCAGCCTTTTTCTTTTTGCAAAGTGAATCACCGCAGCACTTCTTTATCTCTTCGACGAAGACCTCCCAAGTTGTTAGTGCACTCTCATTGTTATCGGGCCACAGAAGTGCAGTTCCCGCAATGAAGAGGACAACGTGCGAGAGTTGTGCTGAGGTGTTCCATTCATTAAGACGGCTCACCCTCTGGTAGTGCTTCAATCAGTCATCGACGTCCTCATCTTCCCTTCCTGAGAATGTGCGGGGCTCCCAATAAAGTGTGCAGCCCGCCTGTCTTCGGCGAGCATTCTCTTGCGCGGTTCGTTCCCGAGCGTCGTCGCCTGCATCCATGCCATTCATGGCCACGTGTTCCGGTGGTAGCCCGGCCAACCGTTCACTGAGTCGAGGAGGCGATAGAGCTCGGTCGTCCAGTGTGATGTACCCCGCACGTCCACAAAAACTTTACTGATGGAATGGGTATTATATACAAGGTGAGAGATGTTTAGTGCCGCGCAAAGACACAGGACGGACGGTCAGCCCCACGACTGCTCGCTTCGCGCGCGTTCTTCTCCTTCCTATTCTTGTTGTCCGCCTCGGTGGATCAGTGGCTAGGGTGCTCGGCTGCTGACCCGAAGGTCGCGGGTTCGATTCCGGCCGTGGCGGTCGCATTTCGATGGAGGCGAAATGGAGAGGCCCGTGTACTGTGCGATGTCAGTGCACGTTAAAGAACACCAGATGGTCAAAATTTCCGGAGCCCTCCACTACGGCGTCTCTCATAATCATATCGTGGTTTTGGGACGTAAAACCCCAGATATTATATATTCCTATTCTTGTTGGCCCCAGCGAACTGCAGCTGCGTGACAATTTCGCCGGTTGCAGACGAAGCTTTCAGAGCAACGTAACAATATATTGTCACGTGGTCGTGACGTCGACGAAGGCAGCAGGCGACGTGTCCAAGATGAAGCTGTTTATTTGGGCCGAACTTGTGGCCGAGAAACGGAAAGTAAGAATACAGCAATACACACGGTATGCACTGATAGCGGCGAACAGAGCGTCGGCCGTCGATCAACGGACAAGCGGTGAAGCGCGTCGGCATTTATACGCGTGTCATCGAATATTCCAGTCTTATCACTGGTTGTCGCGAAAGCTCTGGAATAAGCTCGCGTGTTCGCGTCTTGCGCGCAATCTTAACACAACGATCTACAATAAACGCGAAGCTTCTAGAAAAATGAGGCGCGGTTTGCGCTGAGCATTGCTTACAGTCTTTGTGGGCGTAAACCGAATACAGCACAAGTATAATACAAAACGCGCGTGGCAATGCCCCCTTCTGAAAAAGCATCGTCCCGATGCTTAAAACAGAACACGGGGGGGGAAATGCGTGCAACAACAAATAAATCAAGAAAGCACAATAAACAATAAGCACAAGCAAGAAAGTCCAATGAAAAAAGTAGAGTCCTCAGGTTCACTAACGCGCGTAAAACGGCTTGAGGCGCACGACATGGACGACATCAGGTCGCGCACGGCGCCGTTGAGAGTTCGTAATGCCGTCGGGGACAACCTCGTAGTCGAGTGTGCCGAGACGTCTAAGTACCCTGTACGGTCCGAAGTACCGTCGCAGAAGTTTTTCACTTAGTCCGCGTCGGCGTATCGGCGTCCACACCCAAACACGATCGCCGGGCTGGTATTCCACGAAGCGTCGTCGAAGATTGTAGCGGCGGCTATCGGTCGTCTGTTGATTCTGGATGCGGAGGCGGGCTAGTTGTCGGGCTTCTTCGGCGCGCTGTAGGTAGGTGGTGACGTCGATGTTTGCTTCGTCGGTGACGTTTGGCAACATGGCGTCGAGCGTCGTTGCCGGGCTCCGTCCGTATACCAACTTGTATGGCGCCATCTGCGTCGTTTCTTGTATGGCCGTGTTGTACGCGAAGGTCACGTACGGGAGGATGGCGTCCCACGTCTTGTGTTCGACATCGACGTACATGGCCAGCATGTCGGCAATGGTCTTATTTAGACGCTCGGTGAGGCCGTTGGTTTGTGGGTGGTACGCGGTGGTCCGGCGGTGGCTTGTGTGGCTGTATCCCAAGATCGCCTGAGTTAGGTCAGCCGTAAACGCCGTACCTCTGTCGGTGATGAGAACCTCTGGGGCGCCGTGTCGAAGGACGATGTTCTCAACGAAGAACTTGGCTACCTCGGCGGCACTGCCTTTAGGCAGGGCCTTTGTTTCGGCGTAGCGGGTGAGGTAGTCGGTAGCTACGACGATCCATTTATTTCCGCAAGTCGACGTTGGGAACGGCCCCAGGAGGTCCATCCCGATCTGCTGGAACGGTCGCCGAGGAGGCTCGATCGGCTGAAGGAAGCCTGCTGGTCTTGTGGGCGGTGTCTTCCGTCGCTGACAGTCTCGGCACGTCCTTACGTAGCGGGCGACGTCGGCGGCAAGACGCGGCCAGAAGTACTTTTCCTGTACTCTGGCGAGCGTGCGGGAAAGTCCGAGGTGTCCAGCCGTCGGGTCGTCGTGTAGAGCCTGCAGGACTTCTGGTCGCAAGGCTGAGGGCACTACGAGAAGGTAGTTGGCTTCTGCCTTGGATAGCGACCGGCTAGCATAACTGATAACCCTTTCCAGTCCATCCGTCTTCTGCACAAGGACGGCGCCGAGTCCCACGCTGCTTGCGTCGGTGTGCACTTCTGTTTCGCCGTGTTCGTCGAAATGCGCAAGTAACGGAGGCATTTGCAGGCGTCGTTTTAGTTCTTGAAATGCTTCCTCTTGCGGTGATTCCCACTTGAACTCGACGTCGGTTCTGGTAAGGTTAGTGAGTGGCTCGGCGATGCGGGCAAAATTTTTGACAAACCGCCTGTAATAGGCGCACAGGCCGAGAAATCGACGGACGGCCTTCTTGTCGGTGAGGGGCGGGAATGTAGCGATGGCGGCTGTCTTTTGAGGATCGGGGCGTACTCCGGACTTGCTGATCACGTGACCCAAGAACAAGAGCTCCTCGTATGCGAAGCGGCACTTTTCAGGCTTCAAGGTGAGGCCGGAGGTCTTGATTGCTTGAAGTACTGCGTCAAGTCGCCGGAGGTGTTCATCGAAGTTTGAAGCAAACACAATGACGTCGTCCAGGTACACCAGGCAAGTCTGCCACTTCAATCCTGCCAGTACTGTGTCCATAACCCGTTGGAAAGTCGCAGGCGCCGAGCAAAGACCAAAGGGCATGACCTTGAACTCGAAGAGGCCGTCTGGTGTTATAAACGCGGTCTTTTCTCGGTCTCTCTCGTCGACTTCAATTTGCCAATAGCCGGTCTTGAGGTCCATCGACGAAAAGTACCTCGCATTGTGGAGTCGATCGAGGGTGTCGTCTATCCGTGGGAGAGGGTACACGTCCTTCTTCGTTATTTTGTTCAGGCGGCGATAATCGACGCAGAAGCGTAGGGTTCCGTCCTTTTTCTTCACTAACACCACGGGTGACGCCCACGGACTCTTTGAAGGCTGGATGATGTCGTCGCGTAGCATTTCGTCGACTTGTTTCTTTATTGCCTCGCGTTCCCTCGTTGAAACTCTGTACGGGCTCTGACGTAGTGGCCTGGAACTTTCCTCTGTTATGATGCGGTGTTGTGCGACTGGTGTCTGTCGAACTCTGGACGACGACGAAAAGCAATCCTTGTATTGCAGGAGCAGGGTTTTGAGCTGATCTTGTTTATGCGTCGGAAGGCTCGGATTGACGTCGAAAGTTAGTTGATGAGCTTGGTTCGTCGTAGCATGTTCTGTAAACTCGGCGAGGGCGAGGGCGTCGCTGGTTTCCACAATGTCTTCGATGTAGGCGACCGTCGTGCCTTTGCTCACGTGCTTGTATTCGTTGCTGAAGTTCGTAAGCATCACTGTTGCTTTCCCTTCACGCAACTCGGCGATGCCTCGTGCGACGCAAATCTGACGGTTTACAAGCAGGTGCTGATCACCCTCGATGACGCCTTCGAAGTCCGCGGGTTTTTCGGTGCCGACGGAAATGATGACGCTGGAGAGAGGCGGAACGGTGACGTGCTCTTCTATCACGTTCAATGCATGGCTCCCTGGCGTCGTCTCGGTAGGCACTGCTTTTTCTGAGGTTAGTGTTATCGACTCAGACCTTAGGTCGATGACGGCGCCGTGTTTACTTAGGAAGTCCATCCCAAGTATTACGTCCCTGGAGCAGTGCTGTAGGATTACAAAGCTCGCAGGGTAAGTCCAATTATTGATAGTGACTCTTGCTGTACAGACCCCAGCGGGTGTTATTAAATGGCCTCCAGCGGTCCGAATTTCGGCTCCTTCCCAGGCAGTCTTAACTTTCCTCAACTTCGCGGCGAACGGCCCACTGACGACGGAATAGTCGGCCCCGGTGTCGACGAGAGCTGTGACGCTGTGGCCGTCGATGAGAACGTCGAGGTCGCTAGTTCGTCGCCTGGCGTTGCGGTTGGGTCGAGGCGTCGGGTCGCGGCTACGATGGTTTGTTCCACTGCTTCGGCGTTGCGTCGTCTGTTCTTCCGGTCGTGAAGTTTCGTCATCCAGGCTCCGTTCGGCTTGCTGCGCGTTCTTAAGACTTCGCTGAGCCGTCGTCGTCGTCGGCGGAGGATGTTCGGCATTTCGTCGTTCAGCAACCGCACCTCCATCGGTTGCTGCCCTTAGTTTTCCGGGTAAGGGCTCGAAGATCGGCTCCGAGCAGGGCCGGCATACTGACTGCGATGCGGTGAGATGTAGCGGCCTGGGGAAGGCGATCGGGAAGGTCGTCGGGGCGTCCACTGCGCTCCTGCAAGGTAGTCAGCGATGTCACGGGGTCTTTCACCCCGCTGTGGACGCGGCGCGTCGATGGCGAAACCACGCAGTCCCATCTGGCGGTACTGGCATCGGCGGTAAGTGTGGCCGGCTTCTCCGCAGTGGTAGCATAGTGGGCGGTGGTCGGGGGCGCGCCAGATGTCGGTCTTCCTGCGCGTGTAGCGCTGGCTGACAGGCGGGTGAGATGGCGGCGGTGGTGGCGGCGGCGGCGTCTCGCGACGGTAGTGCTGCTGTGCGCCGTCCTGACGGGGGCGTGGAGGGGGTGCACTGCGTCGGGCTGCAGCAGCGTAGCTCATGGCTTGCAGCTGCGGCTCTGGAGGCTGCGGAACGCCAAGTGATTGCTGGATCTCCTGGCGTACGACGTCAGCGATGGAATCCACCTGAGGCTGCGCTGAAGGTAGAATTTTCCGCAGCTCCTCTTGCACGATCGCTCGGATCGTCTCACGCAAGTCGGCGGTTCCCAGCGATTGGATGTCGGCATAGCTTGTAGCGGAGAAGCTGCGGTTGTATTGCCGTGTCCGCATCTCGAGCGTCTTCTCAATTGTCGAGGCTTCGGAGGCGAATTCGGTGACCGTCTTCGGCGGGTTTCTTATCAAGCCAGCGAAGAGTTCTTGTTTCACACCCCGCATTAGGAACCTGACTTTCTTCTCTTCGGGCATACTTGGGTCGGCGTGTCGAAACAGGCGATTCATCTCCTCCGTGTAGATAGAGATGCTTTCATTGGGCAGCTGCACACGGGTCTCCAACATAGCTGCGGCCCGTTCCTTGCGGACCACGCTGGTAAACGTGCTTAGGAACGTCGTCCGAAAGAGATCCCAGGTTTGTAACGTGGATTCTCGGTTCTCGAACCACGTCCTCGCGGCGTCTTCTAGGTAGAAGTACGCGCGGCGCAGTTTTTCCTCGGAGTCCCAGTTGTTGAAAGCCGCAACTCGTTCGTACGTCTCCAGCCAGGTCTCGGGGTCCTCGATTGGCAATCCATGGAAAGTCGGTGGCTCTCTCGGTGGCTGGATCACGATCGTTGCAGGGGACGCAGCGGCCGTCATCGTGCCTGTCGTCTTCGTCGCCGTGCCTTTTCGCTTGTCCGGTAGGAGTCCGTATTGTGGTGCCAGTCCTTGTAGTCTCCGGCTAGCTCGACTCTCCTGGATGGTGTCGGTTTCTTCTTGGCGACTTGGGCTGGGTTCACGGCTTGAGGGGGGGGCGTTCGGTACATGAAAGGAGCAGCACTTCCACCAGATGTCACGTGGTCGTGACGTCGACGAAGGCAGCAGGCGACGTGTCCAAGATGAAGCTGTTTATTTGGGCCGAACTTGTGGCCGAGAAACGGAAAGTAAGAATACAGCAATACACACGGTATGCGCTGATAGCGGCGAACAGAGCGTCGGCCGTCGATCAACGGACAAGCGGTGAAGCGCGTCGGCATTTATACGCGTGTCATCGAATATTCCAGTCTTATCACTGGTTGTCGCGAAAGCTCTGGAATAAGCTCGCGTGTTCGCGTCTTGCGCGCAATCTTAACACAACGATCTACAATAAACGCGAAGCTTCTAGAAAAATGAGGCGCGGTTTGCGCTGAGCATTGCTTACAGTCTTTGTGGGCGTAAACCGAATACAGCACAAGTATAATACAAAACGCGCGTGGCAATATATATATATATATATATATATATATATATATATATATATATATATATATATATATATATATATATATTGTCACGTGGTTGTGACGTCGACGCAGGCAGCAGGCGACGTGTCCCAGATAAAACTATTTATTAGGGCGAACTTCTGGCCAGTAAACGGAAAGTAAGATTACAGCAATACACGCTGGCACTGATAGCGGCGAACAGAGCGTCGGCCGTCGATCAAATGACGAGCGGTGAAGCGTGTCGGCATTTATAAGTGTGGCATCGAATATTCCAGCCTTATCGCTGGTTGTCGCGCAAGCTCTGGAATAAGCTCGCGTGTTCGCGTTTTGCGCGCAATCTTAACAAAATGATCTACAACAATCGCGAAGCTTCTCGAACAAAGAGGCGGGGTTTGCGATGAGCGTTGCTCACAGTCTATATGGGCGAAAACCGAATACAGCAACTGCGAAAATTAGAAACGCGCGTGGGAATGCCTCCCTCTGAAAAAGCATCATGCCTAAAACAGAACACGGGGGGAAAAATGCATGCAACAATAAATAACAACAATAAAGCAAGAAAGTACAATAATAAACCAATAAGTGCAGTCCTCAGGTTCGCTATCGCGCGTAATATGGTTTGAGGCGCACGACATGGACGACTTCAGGTCGCGCACGGCGCCGTTGAGAGTACGTAATGCCGTCCGGGACAACCTCGTAGTCCAGAGCGCCTAGACGTCGAAGCACTTTGTACGGCCCGAAGTATCGCCGAAGAAGTTTTTCACAGAGCCCACGTCGGCAATATCGGCGTCCACACCCAAACGCGGTCGCCGGGCTGGTATTCCCCGAAGCGTAGCCGAAGATTGTAGCGGCGGCTGTCGGTCGTCTGCTGATTCTTGATTCGCAGGCGGGCGAGATGTCGGGCTTCTTCGGCGCGCTGTAGGTAGGCGGTGACGTCGATGTTTTCCTCGTGGGTGACGTTTGGTAACCTGGCGCAAGCGTCGTTGCCGGGCTCCGTCCGTAGACCAACTTGTATGGCATCATCTGCGTCGTTTCTTGTACGGCCATGTTGTACGTGAAAGTCACGTACGGAAGGATAGCATCCCACGTCTTGTGCTCGACGTTGACGTACATGGCCAGCATGTCGGCGATGGTCTTGTTGAGACGCTCGGTGAGGCCATTGGTCTGTGGATGGTAAGCGGTGGTCCGCCGGTGGCTTGTCTGGCTGTATGTCAAGATCGCCTGAGTTAGGTCAGCAGTAAACGCCGTACCTCTATCGGTGATGAGAACCTCTGGGGCGCCATGTCGAAGGACAATGTTCTCAACGAAGAACTTGGCTACCTCGGTGGCACTGCCTTTAGGCAGGGCCTTTGTTTCGGCGTAGCGGGTGAGGTAGTCGGTAGCCACGACGATCCATTTATTTCCGCAAGTCGTCGTTGGGAACGGCACCAGGAGGTCCATCCCGATCTGCTGGAACGGTCGCCGAGGAGGCTCGATCGCCTGAAGGAAGCCTGCTGGTCTTGTGGGTGGTGTCTTCCGTCGGTGACAGTCTCGGCACGTATTTACGTGGCGGGCGACGTCGGTGGCGAAGCGCGGCCAGAAGTACTTTTCCTGTACTCTTGCGAGCGTGCGAAAAAGTCCAAGGTGTGCAGCCGTCGGGTCGTCGTGGAGTGCCTGGAGGACTTCTGGTCGCATTGCTGCAGGCACTACGAGAAGGTGGTCGGCTCTAAGTGGCGAGAAATTCTTCTTTATGAGAACGCCGCTTGGCAAGAAAAATGACGTGAGTCCTCGCTTGAATGCCTTTGGAACAATGGTGGCCTTGCCTTCGAGATACTCCACAAGGCCCCT
Organism: Rhipicephalus appendiculatus; assembly: GCA_030522465.1. Taxonomy (NCBI): domain Eukaryota; kingdom Metazoa; phylum Arthropoda; class Arachnida; order Ixodida; family Ixodidae; genus Rhipicephalus; species Rhipicephalus appendiculatus. The sequence continues at coordinate 251 of JALIZH010020720.1, read as the reverse complement.
AAATTCCGGGTCGGCTCGCTGTCGTTCGGCGAAGTCGTCGGTACTTATGGTTCCCAAGAAGAAGTCATCCTCCTGGTCATCCTGCGGCGGCGGGTCGACGGGGGCGCGAGACAATGAGTCGGCGTCAGAGTGTTTTTGTCCGGACTTGTAAACGACGGTAACGTCGAATTCTTGAAGTGTCAGACTCGATCTTGCGAGACGACCTGAAGGGTCCTTCAATTTAGCTAGCCAACACAAGGCGTGGTGGTCGC